>LPNX010426855.1:869762-899278 GCA_001517045.1 Pseudotsuga menziesii | reverse complement strand
AATGGAGAAAAACTAATGGAGGATGGGTTGGAAACAAAAGCTCCCAGTTTCCTAGTTGACTAGCTTTTATCTTATCCATAGAAAAGTAGAAAAAGCAGAATAAAGTAGAATCTGCTGTAAAGTCCTGTATACTAATTCTGGATGGTCAAAAGGTGGTCAAGATCAACCCAGAATTGAAAATAAATCATTCCTAGGATATAGATGGCATGTATTGACTTTAAGGTGCAAGTGGATGGCAACTAATTAAGCTAGTGGGTGAATAATTAATCAAATAATGATTAATTATTTTATCCTAAGTTGTGAGTGGGTTTAATATATTCCAACAATAAGTTTAGATATTCATCAAGCTCATTATGTATGTGTTATCCCATGATGTTTCCATCTACTGCATGATGGAACTATGAACTTCTCTTCAAGTTTCGATACTGCATCCTAGACATCATTCTTCTTGAACTGGTCTTCCCTTTCTTCTTGGTTACTTCTTCATAGCTGGAAGGTTCTTTATTAATGATGTTGCTGCATTCATCATATTTATTCTTCATCTTGACCTGTCGTCACTTGTTCTTTGGAACAAGTCTTATCCTTCTTTTCTTGTAGACAATTATGTACGCGATCCTTCCTACAAGTCAAATGCATTTGTATGGTTATAAACATCTCATAAGGAATATTCATACTAGTAAGTTCTTATGCATAAATATATGATCATGCAACTACTTTAGCCAATACAACATTCATCCATATCTCACTGAAACTTTCTAGATGCCTTCCATCTCTACTAGGACAACATTGAGATTGTGCACTAATCCAATCTGTCAGCAAAGAGGTTTCATTCTAGATAAGTAGCAATGGGGTGTTGTATAGCACCATGAGCTACTTACCCATCACATTCATATTAGCAGTATACTGTCATTAATGCAAACATCCTATCATGCATAATACATCAACTGAATATAAACAAATGCATAACAAAACAATATCATGAAATGACAATTGAATACTTATCTTTATTTGTTTCGTGGGTAGACTCCTTCTTGATCCTTCATATTCATCGTCTTCTTCATTCATAATAGCATCGTTTCTTATCCAGATGCTAAGGTGGATAAGAGGTTCTTCAAGAGTTGATATCTGCATATTCCTCATCGATTGAGGGATATTCTTTGGATGGTGAGAGATTGATCTTCAGTTCCTCCCATCTTCTATTCTCTTCTTATGAGTCGAGCTTCTTCTTAGATTCGAGGCTCTTCCTAGAGTCTGCTGAAAGTAATAACTTCCTTCTAGCACACATTCCTCGCATGAATGAATCCCATGATCCTGGGAGGCCATTCAAGGTGGCTATCACCACTTCTGCATTCTCCACGTCTTCTTCTATTGTTTTCAAGTTGTTCTCTGATTTGAGAGACCCTCGTAAAGTATGACTGTATGGTCTCTGCATTCTGGACATTCACATTCTTCAACTGGTTTCTTAAGGTCATATTCCGATTTATGTTCTTCCCTTCAAATACCTTGGTCAAGGAATAAAAAATCTTCGGTGTCTTTAGGAAATACACTTGTGGTACAAGTTGATCCATGATTGAATCAACAATGATCTTCTTGGCCTTGACCAAGTTCTTCTTGTGTAAGGCTTCTAGCCTTATCTCCCTATGGAACTGGAACCTCTCTACTTGTGTAGGTTTCCAATTCATTTTCTTCAGGGAGATCATATGCTTCCATGATTGGAAGTTTTCAACTTCACGAATATTATCATCAAGCTTATGTGATAGATCACTTTGAAATGAGAACCTCAAATGAAAATGGAAAAATATTAGATCTTACCGATTTGAGGTGTCCGTCCCGGTTCCGGAGCTGGCTGATCTAGGGTTTTTAAGAGAAAACCCAATTTTCAAAACTTGGAATATTTTAGATATGATTGGATATAAAGATATGTCTCTTGAAATGGAGTTGTCCAATGTACTCCTCTTCTGAAAACAGTGGAGGGAAGCTCCCGGAACAGGAAGCCCTAGTTTTCCAATTTCTTCTGCAGAAATTCCTGTTACTGTTTCTGAGTTATATTTGTAATTACTACTCCTCTATATTTGAAAATTCACACTAAGGTATCCTCACATGTCCCTATTCCAAAACCATAGGTTTCATTAGAATTGGTTTCACCAATTGGGACTTATGATCATTTTACCAAGGTGACCTATTACAGGACTATTCAGAACAACGAAGTTGTACGGACTGCCATGTGTCACTTGTTCATCTTCTGAGTCTAAAAGTTGGACCACAAAAATTAAAGTTTGTGCCATTTCTGGAACATCTTCAGGAATTTCATTTGGACCTATGTATCCTAGGATATAGCAATTATCCCTAGGTGTCCTGTTTAGGGATGAATTATGGAAGAGGCTGGAACCCTAACTTGGAGGGATCATATCTCCCAGAATATAGAGAATCAGAGGCTGAATGTTGGATAACATGTAAAACAATATTGTTCCTTCATACTATGTAATTTTCAGCTCTTGAGCCTTCTCCAATCTATGGATATAGCGAATGTACCAAAACTTAGCAGTTTTAGTATTTAGGGTTTTTCTAGCTCGAGGTCAAACTAGGGTTTGACTTTCCCAGAGTTTCACCCAACCAAAAATATTGATCCAGGTCTCTAAAATTCGATTTTGATGAGGAGAGAAATCCTATGCTAGGCTCACTCAAAAATTCATCTTCTCTAGAAATCCCTAATTTCCCGCACCGAAAATTGAAAATGCTCGGAATCGAATTCCGCTTTGACAGAACGATGCGCCCTTCAATGGAGAGTTAGCCTCGCATACTTTTGCTGATGGATTGTGGAGAGAGACCCAGAAAGTAAGAACCCCTATCTTTTGTAGCTGGACAATGTATTCTTCTCAGGTTAGCTTTGATACCATGTTAGATTTTTATCATTCTAAGCTAGCATTATGATCTTAGGATCTTTAACTAAGAGAATAACATGCACAACAATAAAACACAAGAGACAAGAGACACAAAGAATTTTCCTGAGGGAACCCATAAAAGATAAAACCCCACAACTTCCTCAAATATAGAATGAGCACCAATGGAATTAGTAAAACCCGAAAACATAAAGATGATCTCCACAGCTTCTGTCTCTCTCTCTCACACTGAGAGAGCTTCTCCTCTCTCACTCATGCACCCCAATGAGTGAGTGTGTGTGTGATAAATAGAGAGGCTCACTCTCTATTTATATTCTTTTGTTCACATGAAACCCACTCCAACATGCACATGAAACCCACTCCAACATGTCGGCCTCACTTAACAATTACTTACTAGAGCTGACATATCTAGGAGTGTCTAATAACCCTAGTGCCCCACAACTTGTGGAGACTTTGCCCTCTACTCAACAAGGAGGGTTAAACTTGAGTTAGATGGTGGGGACTATTGCACTGAATTACAATGACTCACCTAGGGTTGAATTCTCTAGGATAGTCTAATAATCCTAGGGCCCCACAACTGTGGGGGCTTTAACCCTTGACAAATAGGAGGGTTACCCACAATGACTTGACATGACTTTCACATTATAGAAACTTCCCGATCGGAACATTGGGGCATGACATGACTCAATTACATTATAGACACATCCTAGAATAAACATCGAGGTACAATACATAAGATATATGGATGAATACATTCCGAAGTTACAAATACATCAACAATATGTTACTAATATCCTTTGTGATAATCAGAGTTGTATCAATATGAAAGAAAATCCATTGTTTCATGATAAGTCAAAACATATTGAAGTAAGGTATCACTTCATGTGATACATGGTTCAGAAAGGAGCTATCAAGCTCAAGTATGTTCCTACAGAGGAATAAGATGCAGATGTGTTGAATAAGCCTCTAGCTGGTGTAAAGTTTGAATACTTTCGAGACAAGCTTGGTGTAGTCTGGAAGGACATCTCTTGAAAGAGGGAGTAACAGTAGATGGAAGAAGGATTCAGTGGTGAGTAACTCAATCTAGACTAGGGTAAGTCTGGCTAGGATAGTTTGGCTTGAAAGGGTTAGTCAGATGAGGCCTGTTGATCCTAGGGGGATTAGTATGTATGGATAGATCAGTTTAACCCAAGTGGGTTTGTAATCCAGGACAAGGTTTGTTGGTCCCCAGGAAGATCCATCTGTCTAACTAGGCTTGTTGGATTGAAAGGGTTAGTAAGTTAGACAAAATGCCCGGTGGATCTACCAGAGAACTCACTGTGATGCTGCTCCGAGATGGTTAGAGGGCAGGATGGTTGTTACAATATTTCTATACTATTGAGATGTGTAGTTCAATATTATTATACTGATAACTATTTAGCTCAGTATTATCATACTGATAGCTGTTGAGATGATTGGTTCGACATTGATATGCTGAGATGTGTAGTTCACTATTGTTATACTGATGGCTGTTGAGATGATAGTTCAGTATTGTTATACTGATGACTGATGAGATGTTAGTTCAGTATGATTATACTGATGACTGTTGAGATGTTAGCTCAATATTGTTATACTGATGATTGTTGAGATGTTAGCTCAGTGATGTTATATTGATGCCTGCTGATTGATATGATGCTTGTTGAGTACTATTGTAGTGATTGAGATGTATGTGTGAGTATTGGTTATGATGATGATTGATGAGATTCTTGATGAGATGAGTACAGTATAGTCACACTGTTGATTGCTGAGATGATTGTTGAGATAGTTACAGTTGATTGCTAAGATGATTATTGAGATAGTAACAATTGATTACTGTTGAGATGGTTATAACTGATTGTTGGGATGCTTGATTGATGCTAAGATGTTTAATATGATAGTTTGAGTACTTCTATATTGATGATGATGTTTGTGATGTTCCAGCATCTCTATGTTGGTAATGCAGATGATTATCTAGCATTAGAGATGATTTGTTCCTTAGCACTAATATGCTAATGATGTTGTTGATTGTTTCAGTACTTACACATTATTGATGCATATATGATGCTTTAGTATTTCCATACTAAAGAGACAGATGATGATGTTTTAGTATTCATATACTAAAGTTATAGATGATGGCGAATCGGTATTTACATACTAAAGATACATTTAATCATACTTATGATGCAGATGATGATATTCTCAGTATCCACATACTAAAGATACAAATGATGATGGTTCAGTATTTAACTACTGAAGATGTCGATGATAAAGGTTCAGTATTCACATACTGAAGATGCATATGATGATGGTTCAGTATCTACTTACTGAAGATGCAGATGATGGAAGTTCAATATTCCCATATTGAAGAATGCAGATGATGATGGATCAGTATCTACATACTGAAGAAGCAGATGATGACAGTTCAATATTCCCATACTGAAGATGCAGATGATCATGGTTCAGTATTCCCATACTGAAGATGCAGATGATCATGGTTCAATATTCACATATTGACAATACATATGATGATACAAATGATGGTTCAGTGTTCACACACTGATGATGGCCAGTGGATTATTAAGAAGATGATGTTAACCAGTGGATGATTTAGAAGATGACTGCAAGATATGTTCTAGAATATGACAAGAAGAAGATTGAAGAAAGATGATTACAGAAGAAGATCCAGCCGAGATCAATGATGAAGGTGTATGATGTTGTACCAAAACTTCCTATGACATATAGAGTCTCACCAGTTAGTTGTACAGTTGTAATGGTAGCAGTAGCTACTACAGTTGAATACCTTCCTAGTTAAGAGGGAGTGTTAAAATAATGTAACTTCAGAAGATATTATAGTTGTATTGTATTCCTCCTATTGGAGATGAGTTTGGTCTTGTTAGAATCATTGCAGGATGCAATGTAAACCTCTGAATGTAAGTTGATTCATTAGTACCCAAGTGTCAATATAATAAATGCTATTTTTAATGTCTAGTTGGACAAGTCAGCCCTGACAGTTAGTGAAGTCGGCCCCACCAAGTTAGAGGTCAATTCAACAGAAGAATATAAATAGGATGGCGCTCCTCTTCATTTGTACTCACTCACTCAAGCTAGTTTTAGCAAGAGAGAAGAGCAGTAGAGCACCAAGAAGAAGGAAGCAGTTATTGTCTGGATTTTACACTGCACTGGTTGGGTTCTATACTAAGGAAGTTTTGCGGGGTTTTCTCCCTTGTGGTTTCCCCAAGGAAAATATATGTGTTCTTGTGTTCTTATGGTTTTGTGCATGTTGTTCTTTCAGTGATATTTTAGTGGCTAATTGTTTTAAGATATCATCTAAGTAATTATAAATAATTTTAACACATGTGTTGATTAGCAGGTCCATAGGATCAATGGAGTTGTGGTTCAGTAGTTTCTATCTTCATACCAGTGTGGAAGGATGGGGCAAGGAAAGGGGATTGTATCCTCCTTCCAGTTGTAGCTGAAGAACTTTGTAGTTGTAGCTTCCTTTAGGTTGTATCCTATAAATCAGAGGGTTGTATCCTCCTTCCAGTTGTAGATGGAGAATTGAAGTCATTGTAATAAGGGCATTGTTTCTTCCTTCTAGTTATTTATGGAAAAATATTATAAAGGCTTCTGTGGTTTTTCCCCCAGGACTTGGGTTTACACGTAAAATATTATGTTCCGTGTTTCATACTATGATTTTGATGTGATGATGATATGATGACAATGATGCCAATGATGATATAATGATAATGTGATAATGCATACTATTGAATAAGTTGTTGATTGTTAATAAAAGTGAAAAAGTAATAGAAGCTGTGCACACTGATTCACCCCTCCTCTTAGTGTAACTGGTGTGTCCAAAATAAACACCACAATAATCTAATACATAATTTTTACGGGAAAGAAACCTTCATTTTCATTAAAAATATGAAGAGATAGAGAGCTTACAACCTAAGCCTTAGTGTTATAAATCCTTCTCCAATGAACTATGAGATAAACCTCAAGATTGCATACTATCCATTCACTAATCTTGGTTGATTTTGGAAAGAGTATAGGTGCAATAACATATTCTTCCTCCCTTTACCCATGAGGGGTAAGTTGATATATAAAGGCATGGGAGGATAAGAGAGGTTGAGGTTATCATGGGTGAGGTGGAGGGAGGATCCTATAATGAGGGATCTCGAGCTCCAGGTGGTCTTAAACCACTGGGATAAGGCTCCATGAAGTCTATCTTAGAGAGGCCTCTTGAAACTTCTCTTTTTGCCTTTATAAATTGAACACCACCCCTTGTCCATGGGGAAAGAACATTACTAGGTTAGCACCACATACTGTATATGGGTAACAAGCGGTGGCACCGCTTACTACTCATTGAAAAAGAGCGTTACTGATATGGGTACCACACATTTACCAAAGGAAAAGTGTGGTGGTGGCCAACAGTATGAAAATAATGATCCTTTCCCAACTTCATATTCAAAACTTGAGGATTCAAGGTCAATTCTGAGATTTTGATCTCACAACTTGATGTTGACGAGATTTAGGTATAATAGAATGACCCCCAAAGAATAAGTCTAGAGGGAAAGGATAGGCGAAGGTTTTGTAGGAACAAGTTATCACTTCGAGGCAATGGTCCAATGATCAGGAATCTCCAACAATCCAAGCCGTTCTGCAGTACAATTACACTTTGATACATGTCATTATGATGGACGACATGGGTGCTGACCAATACAATGTAGATCCATTTGATAAATAAACAAACATGACTACTATAATACAACGTATATCTATTTGTAGGAATTATGCAATCGGTGCGGACACCATTTGTTCCTCTGCCTTGTAAGTCACAAGAAAAGAACAAAAAGAAATATAATTACATCATTTCCTTAAGTAATCAATGTAAACAACATGAAATAAAATATACCTCAGATCTAGATCTCTTTGTCTTTGCTACAAAATCCCTTGCAATGGTTCAACACCTGCAAAACAGATCAAAAGACAAACAAGCAAGATGAGAATACCATGATAGATTAATTACTTATATCAGTGATCAAGGAGTCTGATAATATTCAAATGAAACTAACAACACATCAAATATAGGAAAGCGGAACACTTTTGTATTAGAAAATAAGAGGTAGAAGTTACAACCAAGACTTGATTTTGATGGCTTCAACCTCAAGAAATCTACAAGCCTCTGCAACTATGAACATCTATTCACATACAAGCCACTCTACTTTGCCTCTAACTCAGACTTCAATCCAACAACATAAGGATACTTTATTTTGGCCTCCCCCTCTCACATCATGAAGGCTTCATTTATAGGCCCGAAACACATGATATTTACTTAGAAATGGATAAGAGGTGATCCCAACAGGTAAGGGAGGTGAAAACCACCTCTCCCTAGAAAATAGGAACTGAATCCATGGAGGATTCTGCATTGAACCTTCCAGAAACTTATTTTTCCCTTATCTGGCCTATCGATGCACTGAGTAGAAGAGGTAAAGGCATCAACCTAATTTATTTCCAAAGGAAAGGCAGGTCGACACTCCCTACTCTACTAGTGAAAGAACCATCGGTGCTTTGTGAAAACAAGGTAAAGGCACCGTATGTCCAAGATATGGAAAAAAGAGCTAGCCAATGTGTCTCAGGTTAAGGTTTCTGAAAGGCTAACAGGCATTGGAATTTCCAGGTGCAACAGAATACCCCCCAAAGTATGAAGCTGGAAGGAAGTGATAGGTGAAATGGTTTGCAAGATATTTATTTGGTATAGAGGCAATGAGAGACGTGCTCATAACTTACATCGGACTAGTAACTGACTTACCCAATTCAATCATGGTTGCAGACCAATACATTGAAGATCCATGATCATGACCATGTCATGGATACCAATAATACACTGTAGATCCATGAATGACTAATGTAAGAAGTAGGACATGGCTACGAAAAATACAATGTAGATCCATGTCATCTAACCTCAAAATATAGAACACATCCACCAAGCATAAAATGTAGATTCGCGTCAGGACTTTAACTGATCTCCAAACACAACCTGAGTATAAGCAATCATGGTGACGAAGCCTAACTACTTAGGGTCTTCATTCCAATCCCCAACTGATACGATTATAACCATGTGAATAGATGTTTTGAGGTCAAACATGAGAGAAACCACTTGATTACCAGTCATTGATGTAAACTATTAACAAGTGCGAGAAAAATCATCATTAATGTCAATGATATCCAAGGTATCGAAGTACATTCTTCCAAGTGTGAATAGATTTTTTGAAGTCAAACACTTGATAGAATCTTTTAAATAGAGGTCATTGATGAAAACCTACTGTTGAAAGTGAGGAAATCTGCCATTGAGGCATGCAGGCTTCAAGGTACTTGATTAGGTTTCTAGGTCTAATTCCTGGATAGTGAGCTGAAGTCAATAGGAATAGACTTGTCACAGGAGAGCCATGATGATTCCCACATTAGTGACATGAAACAAGGAACAAGATTTGTTTTGAAGTGATAAAACAGACTCAAACATGACTGACTTTATGGATAGGTAAAGTTACTGACAAGTTGTTTGTTGGAAGAGATAACCTTTGAACAATCTGTGGCACTAAAAATGACTTGGAAGCATTGACTCAACGAGACCAGAACCAGGTGCAATGCAAGGAATATGACAAATCATTCTTTGAATTGACTAAAAGGAGTGAGGTGACTCACAAAAGTGGATCAACTCAAAGACATGCTGAATACCCAACTGTTCAGATATGCAAATGCAGATAGGTGCCATGTTCAAAGGTGGACTATAGACTGCCATAAATACAAATGAAAAACATTCCCATTTCCCTTAATTTACCCATCATTATTGATGAGTGCCTCTTTGATTTTTAATGAGCTAGAAGAGGGTAACAAATGCTTGATATATCTTGTCCTTCGGACAAGTCCAAACTCATATGTTTTACGAACCTGAGGAAGAAGGGGATCGATCCCAAATAAGGTCTTTCATTGTTTAATTTTATGAGTCTGATGAAAGTGAACTCACCATCATTCATGTTTATAGAGTTTGAATGAAGAAACAAGGAGACTCCAAGAGGGTTCCTTTTTCGTAAAATAGGCATAGTCGGTCCGAAAAAGAGATAACCTACCACCGACTAGTCGTCCGTTCCAATTTTTTACAAGCATGAACGTAACAAGTTTGCTTGGAAATATTTTAATGTTTTTAGGGAGACTGAAAATAGCTTAAATATAACTTCGTAAATGGGTTTCCTTTTTCATAATCCACTTTTAACGAGTCTGAAAAAGAGAAAAAATATACTCGACACTCTTTTACTGGTGTTTTAACAAGCATGTGAAAAGTGCACAAAGATGCTCAGTACTTCTTCAACTTCACTCAAAAGCTGAAAAAGACTAAAAGAGCTTATATCATAGCCATGAACCAAAGTTTGACCTGAAATATCAAAAACACATTGAAAGCCAAATTTATCAAAACTATATAAAGTCAATAGTAAAAAACCCACTTTCATAAAATAATTTTGGACTTCAAAATAATTAAATTATAATGAAATAATGAAAAATTCCAAAATTGATATAAATAGAAAGGGATAGTAAGAATTCTTTACCATTTTATTTTACCATTGTGAGAGTTTTGGTAGTTGGAGTGAAAGAGAAAGGCTTCCACCGGTGATTTGGCAAGTGTCTCCATCCATTGCTTCTCAATCTTCTTGGAAGAGGTAAGCATCTCAACAGTTTCCATTTCCATTTCATGCTCATAATTATTTTTATTAGTTTTTAAACAATAATAGAACTTTTTTAATTGTGTATATGCAATTTTTATGGATTTTTAGGGGTTTGGTTGGTCAAAATGTGGGCTTATGGAGGCCTTTTATTTTTTTCGGGCCGTAGGCACGACATCGCTCCATCGTGCTGGGACAAATGCATAGTAGGCACTTTGTCCATAGCTGACAAAGGTGTCGATGGTCGACACTCTGTCCGCCACAAAGGAAGGATCCATATGCCGAATAGATGCAAAAAATTAACCCTAGGCTCATAAAAAATCAATTTTTTCCTTTAGTGTTTGTTTAAAAAAATATTTTTTACGCTTTCTTTTTGGTCATGGCATGGTTATTGATAAATATTTTTTGTGTATTTTGGAGGTGCAAGATAGTTTTTACATCATGGTCATTTGGAAAGAACGAGAGCATGAGATGGTAGACTTCTAAGCCGTCAGTGATCCAGCCACCATAGAGGCCTTGCTGAACTACGAGCTGCTGAAATAATTTAGTGTGCCATGCATGAAGGAATATATCCACTTACTGGAGTATATCATAGATATGTGGGATCTCGAGGAGAAATATTTATGGTTGGGACCCATGCCTTGACTATAAATATCGAGGATATCTACTTCTTGATTGGTTTGTCATGGAGAGGTAGACTAGTAGTCTTATCTGGTGCATAAGGAGGACAACCCTCCCTAGAGGATTTTTTAGACCAACATTGTGCATTGGGTACACAATCTCAGTCTGGGAAAATATGCATTAAGAGTATAGTGGATCATCCCTTGAGGATGGTGGTCTATACCATTGGTAAGGTGGCTAGGACTAGGTCTTCTCATTTGACTACTAGGTCACACATGTGGTATGCCCTAGAGTGCAAGGAGCCCACAGTATTCAACTGGTGTGAAGGCATGTTGGTAAATCTAAAGACACAACTGGACAAGTGTAAGCAGGGGACACTTAAGCAGTTTGGATATGAAGTTGTGGTGGTATCTTTCATTCTACAAAGAGTTCCCCACATGAGGCCTCAGGTACCTGTGAGCAGACTAGACCTTGAGGATCCTAGGATGCTCAGGTGGGTTTTAGTTATGGCCCTCCATGGAGGCAGAGGACCCAACGTGATCTATGGATCAACCTTTTATAATTAGATAAGGGGCCAACTACTCATGATAGAAGAATATGCCTATGAGGGGCAGACTTTCGGGATGATCCATAGCTTGTACTACTTGAAGGGGAGATGTGGGATGCCTGAGGTAAGAAATACATTATCCACCATGTTTTTAATTTTTTAAATTTATTTCATTTTTATTTTGCAATACTTAGATAAGTGACAAATGGTTTTTATATAGATATTGGACCAGTATGCCCAGCTAGTATGTCACCTATTTCAAGGCGGGCAAGGACTAGGGAGATGGTGTCTTATCTCTTAGAGGCAGATGAGGAGCTAGGAGACTTGCAGGAGAACCTGCAGTGTCTGACTGTAGGGATTCCTGATGTGACCACCGATGATCTACCAGGCGTTACCAATGCCATACAGGAAGGGCCTCTAGGCAGTTTTCCAGGATGCTTCATAGAGTGGCCCAGGCTATTATATGCTATCATGAGCACCGCCAGGAGGATGACTAGGTCATAGGGATTTTCCATTTTTGTATATGTACACTGAAAGCTACGAAGCTTTAGATTTTTCCCTATATATATGTATATTTTGAACTTTTTATAGTCCTGAACTTTGAGGGCACTAAAAAATTGATGCTTCACCCCAATTTTGTATCTCAGTATTACAATTTTATATATATGAAAAAAATTTATATTTACAGATGTGTATATGAAAATGTGATTTGTGACATGAGTGCCTACTTATGGATTTACATGTATGTCATTTATGTTACAAATGAACTTTTAATTTTGAGCAATGTACCAATCCAAAACATAATTAGCTAGGGAATCCGCCACAACATTCAAATATATTGGAACATGTTGATATTGACTTGCTCAAAATATCTTTCTAACAATTTAAACCTTTGAAATGTTCTAAGAAGTAGAGGATTTCAGATGGTATAGACCTGATTAAGCTGTTGGACAACTAATTCAGAATCTAGGTAAACAGTAATCTCTCTCACATTACTATGTAGGGCTTCTATCAACAATCCAATCAGCGCATGATATTCGGCCAGATTGTTGGTGGAGAGACCTAAAAAATCACCCCATGAACACACCAAATCACCTAAAGGAGAGTACAGTACCCAAGCTGCTGATGCAAGATTTAATGTATAACTATTAACACCATCGACAAAACTAGAAAAGGTAGTCATCTATCCATTTAGACATAAGGTATGCAAGGGTTTGAAAGACACATCTTGGATTATGCAAGAAACCACACTTTTCAAAAATAAAACACACAAAAAATTATAAATAATATTTACAAAGAACCTACGCTAGATGACCTAGGCATAGTATCTTTTTTGGTAGAGCTTGTTACGAGGCTCACCCAAGGGTATCCTGTCATAATATACTAACTCATATGCACCTTTTTCAAAAATGCGACTGATAATGTAGGGCTCATGCCACATAGATTCAAATTTCCCTGCCCCTAGCTTATCATGTATTTGGTCATAAGTCAAGACCAAATCTGCTTCTTCGAAAGAGCAAGGTTGAACAGTTCTGTCATATTGATCTTTCATCCACTATTGGTGTGCCTCATTTGCTAAGGCAACATTGCGGTGAGTTTCACCAAGTTTATTTAGATATAGAAATTGTTCTTGTTCTATCGTGGTATTAGGAAGAAGTTCTACAACGAGTTTTAGAGAAGGGATCTCGCATTCTATTGGGAGAGTTTCTTCCAACCCGTATACTAACTAGAAAGGCATGAAACTAGTGGAAGTCTTCACAGTAGTCCTATAGGCCCACAGAGTAGAAAATAGTTGCAAGTGCCAGTTCACATTGGCTTACCCTACCATACGTAGAAGCATAGTTTTTAATATTTTGTTAATTGCTTTGACTTGGCTCCTGAGGGTAGTAGGGTGTAGATTTGTCATGACGAAACCCTAACTTTGCACTAATATCTTCCATCATCTTGTTCTAAAAGTGTGACCCATGGTTGGTCACGATGGCCCTATGAATACCGAACCTAGCGATGATATGGTTAAACAAGAATAATGCAAATATTTTTCCATCTTCGACATATGTGGGCATAGCCTCATCCCATTTTGTAAAATAGTCCATAGCCACAATTATGTAGCTATGCCCCCTGACTGAGGTAGGTCTACAATGCACAAATTCTATTCCCTAGTTTGCAAAAGGGCCAATTGTTACAATAGGATGGAGTGGAGCTAGATGGGTGTGATTTTTCATAGTAAACATTTCACATGGTGGGAATTTCTCGACCGTTTCAATGCAATCCTTGAAAATTGAAGGCCAAAAATAATCTGCGCATAAGATTTTCTGGGCAGTATCCAACCTAGAGAGATGAATTCCACAAGATCTAGCATGGAAATCATTCAGGACAATTTCAACTTCTTCATATGTGAGACAATGTCATAAAATAGAATCAACACCATAGTGGTATAGGGTATCATTTAAAATGAGATAGGATTTATCCTGGTAGCGGATTCGACGACGTTGATCACGAGTAGCAGTGGACTGATATCATAAGGTTTGGAGATACAAAATGATGTCTCCATACCATGGATCAGTCGTACTAATGAGAAACAATGATTCATCAGGTAATGAATCGATGGGATCTGTATTCTCTGTAGTATGAGGAAGGTCACATATGAGCTCTGTAAAGACAAGAGACTTCTTCGAAGTAGCTTTAGAAAACTCTAACTCAAATTCTTGGAGTATAACAATCCATCATGAGTATTTTCCCAAAGCACCTGATGTGTCAAAACATAGTACATGGGGTTAGAGTCAGCATAAACAGTAGTTGTGCTGAGAAATATATAGTGATGAAACTTCTGGACCACGATGACCGTGACCAGAGCAAGCTTCTCCACATGTGAGTATCAGGTTTCAGAGTCTAATAGACTCTTACTAGCTAGTACATGGGGTTAGAGTCAGCATAAACAGTAGTTGTGCGGAGAAATATATAGTGATGAAACTTCTGGACCACGATGACCGTGACCAGAGCAAGCTTCTCCACATGTGAGTATCAGGTTTCAGAGTCTAATAGACTCTTACTAGCTAGTACATGGGGTTAGAGTCAGCATAAATAGTAGTTGTGCGGAGAAATATATAGTGATGAAACTTCTGGACCACGATGACCGTGACCAGAACAAGCTTCTCCACATGTGAGTATCAGTTTTCAGAGTCTAATAGACTCATACTAGCATAATAAATCACATGTTCTTGGTCGTGTTCATCTATTTGAACAAGGACCATGCCTATAGTAGACAATGATGTAGCTACATACAAGGAGTAGTCCCTTGTGTAATCAGCTGGATGCAACACAGGTGCATGGGTAAGTGCATGTTTGAGGTTATCAAATGTGCATTGCGTGAAATCATCCTAGACAAAAGGTGTATCCTTTTTAAGAAACCTCATAAAATCATGTGTCCTCTCTGCATAATTGCAGATAAATCGACGTAAAATGTTTTCCTTCCATTGCAAAATTTGGAGTTTAGTTTCGTTTGTTGGAGCAGGTAGGGACAAAATATCTTTGATCTTTAAAGGATCGATACATATGCCATATTTAGAGATAATGAAACCAAGTAGTCTTCCAGTTTCAACACAAAAAACACATTTGTGGGGATTCAGACGGATGTTGAAATGACGACATCGGAGAAAGATAGCTCTCAGATGGTCAACATGAATGTCACGCTGCTTAGAATGAGCATGAAATTCGTCAAGATAGGGTTCCACAAGATGTTTTATATCATGAAAAGCATATGACATGGCGCATTGGAATGTAGTGCCAACATTTTTCTAGCCAAAAGGTAGTTCGCGATTGTTACGGAGATAAATTCCTATGGCTTAGGGTACCACAACAGACAGCTTGACTCCAGAAATAAATCCTTTCCAATATGCAATAGAAACTAAATGTCTAACACTAAAGGATCAGACCTCGTACCTTATTCCAGATAGTTGAAGTAGATCCCCATTGAGCTTTCCAAATTCAGCTTGAATTGATAGATTACTTCCTCAACAACAAGTAAACAATACAAGCATTCTATATAACATGGTGTTAGATCTATTATAGCATATATAATCAATAATGTATAAGCATTTGACATAATCCAATGGATAAAATATTCATTCAAACACACATTATTGGACAGGAAAAGATATTTCTATTAATATAAATCAAAGATTACAAGATACAACCTATGACGACACGTCTACGAACCGGAGAAATGGAATCCCCCACTTGGGCCTCGACCACTTCAATCCTCCATCACCAGATAGCAAGCTCACAAGAAAAAGGCAAGCTTGGGAAGAGCACAAAAGTGCTCCAAGGGACAAAGGGATGCAGACTCAAGCATAAGTTCCGGCAACAATGGACTATAGTTTCTTTGCTCTCAATTCTCTCTTATGCCTTCAATGTACCAAGGGGTTCCTTATATAGTTTTTCAAAGGGGTAATGAAAGGTCGAATCCGAGCGATCTCAAGGCATATGGAAGGCCAGGAGTCAAATGAGTTGGATCCATGTCAAGGAAAACTCCAAAAGGATTTGGATTTTGTACACATCTCGATGTACGCGGTTTTAGTGGTCAAACCCGCGTATGTACACGATTATAGGTTTAAAAGTCGCATGTATCATTTTTCACATGTTTTTAGGGATGATCAAGGAAACATAAAAGGACAAAAAATGGTCCATGGGGTCTAAGGAGTCTGTAGCGGGACAGGGGAAGGCCATACAAAGTGTGATTCACCTGGAGTGGTGAAATCAACTATAACATATGCCCCCTAATGTGTGAGGTCATAGGGGTCATACGATGGCCGAAATACATTATAAGTCCATCCTAGAAGTGGAGTGATGAAGGGTCCCAAATGGAAGACCAACCACCCAATCAGCATAGTACAATAATAAAACTCTGTACATAATTGCAAATACATATAGCAGTCCCGGATACATAAGAGTACAATGGCCATGAATATGCATGATACAAGATATCACATAAGTGGTCATCGCCACGTACAATATACATAGATCAGAATCTCCATGATGAAGATATACAAAGGACCATGATCTCCATAATGGATGAATATATATAACAGATCAAGATCTCCATAGTGGCTGGAAATATCTGACATATACTGGAATCAAGTCACGAGAGCTGAAATCTCATGAACACTGGCACGATCAAGGAGGTAGCATATAAGAGATGCCACCAAGCTGGAAAGTCTTCTACACAAACGCTACGATTACATGTCCTACTATGCAAATAGAGGTGTCGAGGTCGAACATAGTAGCCCATCGTCTGATTACCGGTCATTAATGTATACCGTTAACAGATGCGAGATCACCCACCGATAATGAAAATGGGAATCAAGGTACTAGAGTGCAAACTAACAAGTGTGAATAGATGTGTTGAGGTCGAACACTTGAGAGGATCCATTGATCAGGGGACATTGATGTATTCCAAAAGACTGTCGATGGCGAGAGAACCTACCACTGATGACTGCAAGTCTCAAGGCACTAAAATGACTCTAGATTCCAATCCTAGAATAAATGATTTGAAGTCGATGGGATGAAATCCACTGGAAGGAGGGCAATAAGGCATCCCCCATCATCCAACACGAGGTACTTAGAAAATCTATATAATGTGGAAGGACTTGATCATAAGGTGCATGAACCAGTAACTGTACCGGGAATGGCCAACATGCAAAGTCAAGAGAACTGGGGAATGGCCGACTCAGGCTTCAACTTTCTTTGAACAAGATCATAACGATGTATGGTGACTAAATGAAGGCAGCATAGACTTGATATAAAAACTGGGACATCTCTATGACACAGGAGGCATCGACAGAGGCTCCATAGGGATTTGAAGCTTAACCAGTCGGTGGAGATAAACTCAGATAATGAATACAGCTCCTAAGTCAAACTATAACCCAACCAATGGATGTGATATATAGTGCTCTGTTCGAAGGGGACATGACTCGACAGCTGCCACAGATAACATCTTTCCTTGTTCGTCTTTTTGGTTTTTTGATTTTTTTGGACTTTTTCAGTTATTTAAAAAGCTTGAAAAAAGAATAAAATAGCTTTATAGTTACAGATTAGGAGGAGACGAGTGTCATAAGGGTAAAAAAACTAGTTCCAACCAGTGGAACATACCTATGCTCAATGCAAGGATACATGTGTAGGATATCAACACTCAGGGGAAATTCCCCTCCCAGTAAAAAGGGAAACAAGTTGCGAAGGATATAAAAAATGGCTCTGCATGGCTAGACATGAGACAAGCTAGGGCTATATGGCTGAAGCGCAATGTCAAGGGAGCCGACATAAAGCTCAATAAGATAGGTAAAGCTCATGATAATGCATCCACAACTTGAAATGAGGGAGTCCTGAGGGAAATAGGCCAGCATAAGATCAAGAGGAGTATGAGGCTCTTACGAAATTTCATGGTAGTACTATACAACAGACTCCCACACCCTAAAAGAGAAAATGTCGGCATGGGCACCAAATTCAAATAAGGCGCTAACTAGGGTACCCATGTAAGGTGAAGCTCTACCACTCATATCATGCCACTTCCAAAACAACAAGGAGGTTCCATGACATAACAGAGTGGGTTTGTACCTAAGGTCATGGTGATATGGTCACAAGGTCATGCAAAATGCAAACGGTGGTGAAACCTAACCTATATGCCAGTTTATAAATGATACCTGAGATCAGCACGAACGGGTCAATCCAATGGCTGAAACGGCACTGAAAAAGGTCCTCTACAACATGAATTATGTCAAAAACGGTCCAAAATGGTTAGAAAATGTCGAAACTATAGGAAAGGGGGTAAAAATTTTCAAATTTTTGAAAAATTTCTATAAATAGTAAAAAAAAAATTCAAAATATTATAAATCGTTTGAAACATTTACCCATTTGAGCTCTGATTTTCAACAACGAATTCCAGGAGATCCAGCCGGCGGAATCCACTATCGTTTCTTCCAGGTATTTACTCATGCTCTCCTCTTTCATTTTGATATAAATTTTATGAATTTCCATGGTCCAATCAATTTTCTAGGCCAACCCAAAATGGACGCTGCGGCCCACACAAAAATCGAGGTGTTTTTCGCGTATAGGGATGGATATACGTGGAAAATGGCCTCGAACCCGCGTACATACACGGCTGTTTTGAAAACAGTCGCGTATGAGGCCGCGCATATGGTATTTTCAATAAACTAATGGGTAAATTTGCAATTTCTTATGCAAGATGGTCCTAGAGTGGAGAGAGCGTGAACATGGTGAAGTAGAGGAGGCAGTAAGGGCCGATCTAATGGCTCAACAGGCTCTACGTGCATGCGAACTCTACAAGTTTTGGTGTCTTGGTGGTTTGAGGGCCAAATAAAGACTATTACAAATGCTAGTGGATTATTGGGATCCAAACTTGGAGTCCTTCCATATAGATGGGATGTCCCTCACCATAGAGGTGGAGGACATATACTTCATTACAGGGCTTTCTAGATGAGGGGAGGTGGTGAACCTTCGTTCCCGTGGTGGGCCAGGTGGTGGCCTAACTATCGACGAGTACATTGCAGTGTACTGCTATCCAGACACCAAGAAGGTGGGGAGTTAGGTCCCTACCAATGCTATACAGGTGCTGGGCCTAAAGACCATACTTTTGACACTAGGAAGGATAGCCAGCTTAGCATCACTCCACCAAGCCTTACGGCCTCTGATGTTCTATGCAGTGGAGTGTATGCGACCCACAATTTATGACTGGAGCACCACACTACTGAGCAACATGAAACATTAGCTCAGTGAGTGTAAGGTAGGTAGAGTGTGGAACTTCGGGTTCAACAGTATTTTGAGCACGTTTTTCTTTGAGCGTGTTCTAGGTTTGAGCCCTATAGTGGACGTTCCTCTCCACGGGGTTCGAGATCCGTCCCAACGGCATTGGGTAGATGCTATGCGCAGAATGGGGGGTGGTAGGGTGGCCAACCCATATCCAGTTGACTTCTTTCCATGGTGGCAATGACAGATAGTTGCCATCGATGACTACCCCTATGCAAGGATAGATTTCTGGGGGGACCCAGACATGCCGCTACCGCCAATATCGGCATATGGCGATATAGGTGACGAATCTCGACCCTCTCTTTTTAAATTTTTTGAGTTATTTAATTTTTTTTTGTGTTTTCTTGATTATATGGAATCAGAAAGACATATTTTTGTGCGACAATACATAGTGACATCTACCATTTATGTGCAGATGTGGGACCACGGCGGCCAGAAGGCTCCCCTCGTCATAGACGGAGGGGAAGAGGAGATGCCATCACGGGTGTGGATACGGAGCGAACGCTCCAGAGCATTCATACCAATTTTGTGAGACTGACTCATAGAGTTCCCATGGTGCAAGTCAAGGACTTTCCTGAGGCTATGCAGCGGCAGGTGGTGGGTGTGCCATGCACATGGGTGCGATTATTCCGACGGCTGGCTAGAGCTGTAGTGACCTTCCATGATCACAACCCTCCTCCTCCTCCACAGGATTAGACACCTTGGAGTGTATACATTTTGTACTACCATGTATTATATGTTGGTGGCTCGAAAGCCCCAATTTTGTATCATGACACTATGTATTATCACATTTTTGGATGTATATAAAAAGTCTTATGGTGATCGGTTTATTTATTTACATGAGTAAAAATTGTGTTCGTGTTTAATTTATTATGAATGAAACAAATTCCAATCTAACACGTAGTTAGCATATGAGTCAACAACTTGATTATTATTTCTTGGAATGTGTATATTTGTTATATTGTCAAATTGCCATTCTAACAATCTCACACGTAAGAATCTTCTCAATAACGTCGGATCTCTAACATGGTACAAACCATTGAGCTGTGACACTACTAACTCTGAATCAAGACGTACCTCAAGAGAGAGAACACCATGTGAAATGGAATCCCATAGAAGCTCGATAATGGCACTATATTCAGCAACATTGTTGGAAGATGGCCGTAGACATACACCTCCTGAAGACTGTACCTTACCCATAGGAGTATAAATCACCCAAGTAGCAGAGGCTGAGTGTTGAGTGTGATGGCTTGCACCATCCGTGAATCCTATGTAGGTGGAAGATTCCATTGACATTTACCAAAAGAAACGAAAACTAATCACAAACCTGATCACGATAAGAAATAGACCTAACTATGCGAAATTGTACACTAATATACAATAAGTAGCCTTGGCTGAAGATCATGCACAGTATTTCTTAAGATAGAGCCCATTTCTAGGCTCCGCCAAGGCCGTTCCCTCATAATCCACTAACTCATAGGCACCCTTCTCTAATACACGCTTGACCACGTAAGGACCACGCCACATAGGATTAAATTTTCCTGCTCCCAAGGGTTCTTTCAGTTGATCCCATAAATGGACCAAGTCTCCTTCACTAAACACCCTTGGACGAACATACTTATCATATTGGGACTTTATGCGATGCTTATTAACCTCTGGAGCCACCAAGGCATCCCGACGCTGCTCATCAAGTTTCTCAAGGTGAACCAAACGCTCCTCCAAAGGTGAAGTGTCCGGTAAGAGTTCTACAGCTAGCTTTAATGAAGGAATCTCGCATTCAACCGGAAATATTGACTCCACTCCATGTACTAGTTGATATGGAGAAAAACCAGTGGCAGTCTTAACAGTGATTCAATACGCCCACAAAGCAGGATATAACATGATGTGCCAATTGTTCTTGCTTTGTGCAATGGTTCGTTGGAGAATGGATTTGAGTGATTTATTCACTGCCTCTACCTGTCCATTCGCTTGAGGGTAGTAAGAAGAGGATTGCTCTTGCTTATACCCTAACTTTGATGCCAACTCTTCCATCATACGGTTCTGAAAGTGCGAGCCATGGTCAGTGACAAGCTCTTTCAGAATCCTGAACCGAGTAATAATTTGGTTGAATACAAGGTGGGCTATCTCACCATCGGATTTTACTGTAGGCATAGCCTTAGCCCATTTCGTGAAGTAATCAACAGCCACTATAATATGATGGTGCCCCCCAGCCGAAGCTGGGTTGAAATCCATAAAATCAAGCCCCCACTTAGTGAAGGGACCGGCGGTGATAATGGGATGTAACGGGGCAGGTTTCGAGCGCATATTATGTGTGAACACCTAGCAAGGGTGGCACCTATTGACCGCATCAATACAATCCTTAAAGATTGACAGCCATAAATAACCCGCTCTTAAAATCTTTTGAGCTGTAGAAATCCCAGATAAATGACCACCACACGCCCCTCCATGGAAATCATTCAACACTACCTCAACCTCCTCATGAGTTAAACAACGTTGTAAAATGGAATCTACCCCACAGTGGTACAAGGTGTTATCCACTCTAAGGTAGTTCTTAGAGACGTGACGTAATCGTCGTCGTTCATCTCGTGAGAGGTGAGTAGGGGTCTTCAGTGTTTGTAAATATATTATGATATCCCCATACCATGGGTCTAACATTGAGATTAAGAAGATGTGTTCATCGACAAACGTATCTTCACAAACCAACTCCTCGACCTTGCTCGGGAAATCCGATATAAGCTCTGCAAAGATTAATGACTTCTTCAATTTTACCGAAACAAACTCAAGATCGAATTCTTGTAGAATGACAATCCATTTATTATATTTTCCCCCAATCATCCTTCTGGTGAGGACGAATTGAAACAGATTGACATGGGCCACTACCAAGGTCTGGCAAAGGAGAATATAATGTATCAACCGCTGAACCACATGTACGGTAGCTAAAGCAAGCTTCTTGACATGAGAATAATGAATCTCTGCGTCAATAAGGTTTCGTCTTAGATAATATATGACATGCTCCTAGAGCTCCTCATCCTGTTGAACCAAAACCATACCAATTGTCTCTAAGGACACAGCCACGTATAATAGAAATTCACGGCTATAGTCCAGGGGACTAATCACCGGGGCCGATGCTAGGGATCGCTTGAGTGCATCAAAGGACTCCTAGGCTCACTCATCCCAATAAAAGGGGGTGTCCTTCTTCAAGAGACGCATGAAGCCTCTACTCAAATTGGCAAAGTTGACAACAAATATTCATAAGAAGTTTGCCATGCCTTGCAAACACTGAAGATGACGAATATTTTTTGGGGGAGACAACTGAAGTATTGCCTCAACCCTCAAAGGGTCAACTCTTATACCCTCTTTAGAAACAATGAATCCTAACAACCGACCTGACTTCACACAAAATATGCACTTATGAGGGTTTAATCGAACTGAATAGTGTCGGCATCTTTCGAATACCAATCTCAAGTGATAGGGATGACGCATTCTCATACGAGAATGAGCATGAGCAGCGAGGTCATCCAAAAACAACTCAATAATTGACTTGAGATCGTGGAAGATCAAGGTCATCGCCTGCTGAAATGTAGCTTCGGCATTTTTAAGGCTGAAAGGAATTTTCCGATACGCAAACGTTCTCCAAGGACAAATAAATGCGGTCTTATGTTGGTCCTCAGGTTTAATCTATATCTGATTATATCTGGAAAAGTTGTCCATGAAGGAGAACACCTCGCTACCCACACACTCATCCAAAATCTGATCAATAAATGGTGTGGGGAGGTTGTCCTTAGGACAAGCATGATTCAAATCGCGGAAATCAGTACATATGCGGATCGCTCCCTACTTTTTATCCACTGGAATGGGGTTTGAAACCCACTCCATCAAGGGAACGAGATAGATGAAACCGGCTTTCAATAGCTTCTCTATCTCTGCCTTAATGGTGGGTGCTTTCCTAGGATTCATCGTGTGTAAATGTTGTTGAACGGCCTTAGCATTAGGGTAAGTCTTAATTTCATGTTTGACAATACAAGGGTCAATACCTGGCATCTCGTCATAAGACCAAGCAAAAATATCACAGAATTCCTTAAATAGCTCGGTGTACTCAAGAATCTCAGCATGGGAACATTCTGCCCCAGTATAGACATTCTCTATCGTGCTAGGATTGCGAGAGATGTTGATAGGAATCGTTGAATATATGTTTGCCATGTTTCCATCAGCCATTCGACCAGGAGAGCTTAATGGAACCATAGGACTATCAACTCTCTGACTAAGAACCGCCATAAAATCCTCACGCTCCAAGCGGTCAAGCTCTGGAAGAAAATACGATCTATGATGGAGTTCCTCCCATGGTGGCTCAACTCTTGACATAGCCTCGATAATCGCTTCATCTGAAGGGAACACTGTATCAAGGCAATCGTGCACGTGAGAAGACTATACTTCCCATGCCGGCAGCACATAAGGGTCTTCCTCCTCTGTCCGTGGAGAGTAAGGACTAGGATCTGCAGCACACTTGAGATTAGCTTGATAAGCCATCATAGCTGCAGGAAACAGCACGTCCGTCATGATGGGCTCACTCGAAGTACTCGGTGCAGGAAGAATCCAAGGATCTTCCAGATGACTCATGCAAAAAGACATCGATATCGTAGATGTTGAAGCCTCATCGAAACTAGATCCTACCATGAGGATCGGTGCATGACAACTAAAGCTCCCCATAAGGGATGGATACATGCCTACACCCACACTCCCAGTTGCCGGCTGAGAATGTTCAACGATCAGGATTGAAGCTCCTAAAGATGTGGTAACAAACGGATTCTTGAATGTCGTTTGATCAATCGTTACGATCTTCACATTATGTGGAAAGCATACAACACGGAACAAGGAAGAAGCAACGGCTTGCATACTGTACATCCATTTCCTACACAACAAGAGATTGTAGTCAAGGGGCGCATCAACCACCTCGACTTCTATCACAATGGTCTTACCTCCCAGATGGACTTTAAGGGAAGGAAGGATACCATGCGGCCTAAAAGATCTCCCATTGAACATAGTTAACATGGTTGCTGATTTAGACAGCTCAGGGGAACCTAGACCCTTCCAGCAAGATAAAGACATCACAGAAGAAACAGTGCCCTCGTCAATCACAGTATGCTTGACGATCATATTAAGACATTCTACATGAATCAAAAGAGACACATAGTAGGGCAAGCGAGGCTAAAGTCCTGCGGTTTCAAATTTAATCACAGAGGAAGAATCATCATCATTCACACCAAGGGCAGAAAACAACGCCTTTCTTTGTGAAGGACAACTCTAAAGCACTTCCAATGCAGACATCGCAAAAGGAGTGTGGCCCAAATCCTCGACAACTGAATAATTCTGGGTGGCTCAGGCATTTGGATTATGCCCTAAATGCTTAAGGACTCCCTTAGGAATGCAAGGTGCAATCTCAGGTTTATCCATAGGTTTCTCAATACGCAAAGGGGACCCTGGTTGATCAGGTTCTTTGCCTGGGCTGGGTTGTGACGAACTATAATCTTTCGCACGCATCACAACTTTCACAGCACGGACCATGTTAATGCACCCACGACCACTAGTCTCCAGTGGATCATGATCATCACCATACTAGTCATGGGACTTCAAGTTCATATTTTGATTATGCGGTAAAGGGTTAGTTAGCACAGCTGGGCCCTGTGCCAAGAATCTCAAAGCTTCCTCAATACGAGGGCACAAGTAAGTGAGGTGATCGTCCTTACATAACTTGCAAGGGAAATTAACCTTATGTTTAGCTTGCTTGTCCCCCCTAGCATTCTGACTGTTCTTGTCATTATTACTAGCATTCTCATTCTTATTCCCACCCTTACGATTATTTTTACCCTTTTTTCTATTCCATCTGGGCTGCTGGTTACCCTTCTGGTCTGACGATTGCACAGAAAGTACATTCGCCGTAGCTTGTCCCGAAGCAAATTGGTTGATTGACAATTGACTAACTTGTTTTGCAACTGAATCTGCAGGTTTCACACTTGCACAACCCACAATGCCATCGGCATGTGGTCCAGGTTTGACTTTGGGGTCGAAACTGGAACACGGAGCGTTGGGAATAATCACATACAACAAACCAGACTAAGCATAGATCAAGTCCAGTTCCTGTGCCCTAAAAGTCACTTGTTCCTTATTCTGCACTTCAAATGTAGAGACATCCTTCACTATATACGGCAATAACGACTTGAGGAACCACTCAAGGAGGAATTCCGGCGGTATAAAGGATTTAATGAACCTCTTCTGTCTACGCCACTCTTGAATATGATTAGATATATGTGTGGCTTTATCTTGCCTAAATGTCAACAAGAGCTCAGTACCAATGTCCTAATGCACTGGTAGCTGGAAGTGGTTAAGAAAATTCATCGCAAGGTCGTCGAACAAAGCGAAAGCACCCCTAGGTAACTCTATATACCATTTCATGGCAGGCCCTGTGAGGGTGCGTTGAAATAGTCTCAAACGGATTGAGTCCTGATGTAAGGAAGTCGAAGAGCACCATAGGTGAAACATAGTAACGTGTTCGCTCGGATCCTCTCCCGGTTTTCCCTCGAACTTAGGTATGTATGAAGGAAGCTTGGTAGGGACAATAGGCCAAGCCGGGTCGTGAGCCATAGGATCGTTTGTCAATCTCGACAAGTCAGGAATATTGAGCATCGTGAGGAAAGGGAGCCTAGGATGATGAGGTCGATGGACCGCTCCCTGATTCATATAGGTCTGGTTACCACCATGGCCTTGGCCATAGTGCCCTCCTCCCGTATGACCCGTATATGGTGGTGTAGAAGCACCATAGTGAGGTGGACCTTGACTAGTAGGAGCTACAAAACTGTAATTTGGAGAATAAGCGGGTTGTTGATACCTGCCTCCATAAGGTGAAGAACCCTATCCATACTGCATCCCATAATATGGTCCATAGTTCATCGCATGTGATGTCCCATGAGACACTCTGTAGGTAGGAAGATTCGCTCTGGAAGTAGGAATATACATACTGGAAGTAGGGATATATGCCTCGGAAGTGGTAATATGACCTCTAGAAGCATGAACATAACCTCCCAAAGCAATGGGTGGTATGTAGACTTGAGACACAATCGATCTAGCAACTGCATTACGGATGTGACTCGTATCCATGTGCCGAATCGAAGGACCACGCGAATAAGGTGGAGGGTGGACATTTGAAGAACTAGGGATAGAGGACGAAGGGATCTGAGTAATCAAGTATGTACTATTCCTTATCGTCACTTGTCTTAGATCTGGTATCCTAATAGGATCACTAACCCTAGACCTAGTAGGAATATGTGATGTAACTTCCACCACTGGGACGGAAGGTGCAATGTGACTAGTGCTCCCAAACCTCTCCGCATGGTAAGGAATGAGAGTGCCCCCAGGCATAGTTTAGGCTCGAAGTCAGATTCGACATGAAATTCCAAATCATGTGTAGGAAAACCAGTCATACCATAACTACCATAGCTCGTGCTCGTGGGTTCAAAATGAGTCTCGGCGTCCTCCAGCATTCCATACCGGTAACGCATCAATGGGGAATCAACCCTAGAGTGAGTAGGTCTATCATGCATGGTTCCTATCTCAGAAATCATAGGACCTAACTCAGCTAAGTCGGGTGAAGGATCATAAGTAGGAGTAAACTCACCATTGTCTACACGAATGGGAGAAGGTGGTTCAGGAATACCTTCTAAAGGGTCTCCCATGGTGTGTGAATCAATGTGCAACATAGTCCGCCTGGACTATCTAGGTCTCTCTCCCAAAGGAGGAGGATAAGTAGAGGGCCGAAGCCCTGCTAAACAACGAGAACAGCGAGGAGTCGCACCCGAATCCACAATGACTCAAAAAATGAAAAAGACTGTCTATTTACATAAACCCTAGGCCAACTATCGTGCACAGAGCAATCACTAATAAAATCTAAAGGAAAATGCAAGCAAACAAGGCCTGGATAAGTGAGCTCTTAAATGAAGTAGGTATGTCTTGCCTAGGAGACTCTTGAGACTCCCATACACAACAAGTGGAGGTATGTAACCAATTATTGTGGCCCTCAGCTTCAACGCGTAAAGAGACTATGCTGTCCGACCCCAACCTGGCCGGGACACCCGCAGAATAACCCCTGCAAAGTACCCCCTCGATAGCCTAGGTAAGGCCACTAAGGTCACCTCAATATAATCAATGCTCAGGCATACAGTCACAGGCGGGATTGACCGTATGGGTAGGGTAGCAAAGCCCGAAACTCTCGAAAGAGCCCCCAGATATGAATACAATCCTGGAAATATCTCCGGTGCTACTCAGTTATGACTATGGGTCATCCCAATCAATAACCTCTCACACTGCCTTGTGCTTAACTCCCTTTTGAGAGGAGGATCTTGAGAAACACTGGTTATACCAAGGATTTCACACACTCACCTGGACAGACACATACATGTTGTTGTTTAGTGATCTTGGAGAATTGACTTACAATGAACTATTCCAAGATCCTAAAACCTAAGCTTATTGGTGCACCCTATAAAAGAAAAGAGTGTAGCTCATTTTAATTTAGCGTTGATTTTAGTTGGCTTTATTACTCAAAAACGGGATATGGTCGTGCAACTAATAGTGTTATGACGCAACATGAAGTAAAATGCACACCTAACAATCAATGCAAATGCATTGTGTCCATGAAAACAGGGTATGCTACTATGTGAAATGCATAATTTTTCTTCAAATGATGAATTCAAGCTTTCCTATATGAAGTCCTAACTAATACTCCAAAGCAAAGTTAGTGCAAGTACAATGCAAAATGCAAAATGCAATGCATGATGATAAGCAAATGTTTTTGGATTTTTTGAAATAAAATGAGATGCAAAAAGCAAAAGAATGACTCTACAACCCCCAGACTCTGCAAGAACACATAAACAACACTCAAGAAAAGCACTAAGGTAAAAGAACTTTAATGCACTAATCTCAAACAAAAAATCAAAAATGCCATGACAAGAACCTTCTTAAAAAAGAAAAAATTTAGCCTAAAAAAAACGTTTCCGGTCAGAAACAGGGGTATAAGCAGACTCAGGCAGTGCCAAAGGAGACTCAACAAATATCGAAATGCACCTAGCAACCATTTAACTTCCACAAAAAGGAAAAAACAAGGGCATACATGAATTTTCACAGTGAACCCGCATGTATACGCGGAAATCGAAGAGAAACCCATGTGTATACATGACTGTGAGTTAAAAACCCGCGTACAGGAAGAAAGGTGCATAAAATCAAGGCAAACAGACAGGTTGAGACAAAATTCACACCAATCAGACTCTACCAGGCATGCATGCCCCCAAACCCGACACAGAAACAAGAGAGAAAGAGCAATTCAAATTCATTAAATGCCGAGAAAACAACCCCCAAAGGACAACTACTAGGGACTCCCCAGCGGAGTCACCAATTCTGTTATGGAGAGAAATTCCTATGGCTTGGGGGACCACAATAGACAGCTTGACTCCAGAAATCAATCCTTTCCAATATGCAATAGAAACTAAATGTCCAACACTAAAGGATCAGACCTCGTACCTTATTCCGGACGGTTGAAGTAGATCCCCATTGAGCTTTCCAACTTCAGCTTGAATTGATATATTACTTCCTCAACAACAAGTAAACAATACAAGCATTCTATATATCATGGTGTTAGATCTATTCTAGCATATATAATCAATAATGTATAAGCATTTGACATAATCCAATGGATAAAATATTCATTCAAACACACATTATTGGACAGGAAAATATATTTCTATTAATATAAATCAGAGACTACAAGATACAACCTCTGACGGCACGTCTGCGAACCGGAGAAACTGAATCCCCCACTTGGGCCTCCACCACTTCAATCCTCCATCACCA
>LPNX010426855.1:804119-869576 GCA_001517045.1 Pseudotsuga menziesii | reverse complement strand
ACTATAGTTTCTTTGCTCTCAATTCTCTCTTATGCCTTCAATGTACCAAGGGGTTCCTTATATATTTTTTCAAAGGGGTAATGAAAGGTCGAATTCGAGCAATCTCAAGGCATATGGAAGGCCAGGAGTCAAATGAGTCGGATCCATGTCAAGGAAAACTCCAAAAGGATTTGGATTTTGTACACATCCCGATGTATGCGGTTTTAGTGGTCAAACTCGTGTATGTACGTGATTATAGGTTTAAAAGCCGTGTGTATCATTTTTCACATGTTTTTAGGGATGATCAAGGAAACATCAAAGGACAAAAAATGGTCCATGGGGTCTAAGGAGTCTGCAGCGGGACAGGGGAAGGCCATACAAAGTGTGATTCACCTGGAGTGGTGAAATCAGCTATAACAACGATAGGCAAAGGTTCCCCATGGGAAAATAAAATTTGTCTTATGTTCGTCTAACAAGATATTTTCAAACTGATTGTAGCTGAAGAAGCCATCCATAAATGAAAAAGATGACACTTCCATCACTGTTATCAATTATCTAACTGATATAGGGAGTGGGGAAATTGTCTTTTGGACAAGCCCTATTTAAGTCCCTAAAGTCGATATAAACCCTAATAGTGCCTTGCTTTTTGTTCACAGGTTCTATGTTGTAATCCCATTCAGTTAAAGGTACAACGTAAATAAAACCAACCTTCAGAAGTTTTTCAACTTCTTCCTTAATAGCTGGTGCTTTTAGTGGATGAACTTGTCGTAATTTCTGGAGGATGGGCTTGGCACCAGGGTAGGTTTTTATCTCATTAACAACAATGGAGGGATCAATCCTTGGCATTTCTTCATATGTCCAAGTGAAGACATCTCAAAATTCTTTTAATAAGGCCATATATGATTGAACCTCAGAGGGTGAATATTTCTGGCCTAAATGAATGTTCTCTAAAATAACTGGTTGCACTGATATGTCTAGAGGCATGGTTTTAGTAACATTGTAAATATTTACTTCAGAATTGACACCACAAGTGAGAATCAGAGATCAAGGATTCGTGACTATATCAGAAGAAACATTGGAGGCGAAGTGCTCTTCTACCATTTGGAAAGGGGGAAGGAAAGAAGATCGATGGTGATGGTCTTCCCAAGGCATCTCTTCTAGAGACATAACTTCCATAATGGATTCATATGTAGGAAGTGTATGTGAAAGGTAATCTAGAGATGGGGGGAGTTGTCTAGCCAATATGGCATGTGATAACTATCTAAGGCCATCAATAAATGGTTGTTGATGGTAGGGTCATTGGTATATTGTATTGCATTGTAAACTTCTTCAAAATGGGTAAAAGATGTTGATTCATCAACAATCAATTTTCCTTTGTCTAGGTTACAAATCATATTAATGGATGTAGTTTGCAAAGTAGGAGGAGGATTTGTCAATGGAAATACTCCCATGAGTGAAGAGTCTTTGATAAGACCTACTCCTATATCCTAATACTGTGGAGTATTTAGAAGTGGAACGTTGTTTGCATCATTTGAAATAGCACTAGTTGTAATGAAATCTAACTGATCTATGGTGACAACGCATCCTTGGAATGGGAACTAGACGATCCAAAAAATGGTCGATGCTACAACTTGCATAGCATAAAACTAGTTTCATCCTAGGAGTAGGCTGTAATCCAAAGGAGAATTAATGACCCCAATATGAATGGAAACTGATTCCCCCCCAAGCTCAACCTAGAGAGAAGGTAGTAGTCCATAGGGTTGAAAACCACTACCATCAAAATCCTTAAGAGTATTAGGTGAATGATTGACCTCGAGAGAACCAATGGCTCTGCAATAAGATAGAGACATGACCGAAGTAGAGGCTCCCTCATCCAAAATGGTACAACGAATATTCTTGCCAAAAATATTAGTAGATATCTGGAAAGCTAATTGATGTGAGAGCCTGCTTTTAAAATAATCTAGTTTGAAAGCAATGACATTACTATTTTCAGGATCCATGGCTCCAAGTGCTGTGAGCAAATTTTTTCGTTGGGTGGGACAAGTTTGGAGTACTTCTAGGGCCAACATAGTGCATGGTTCTTGAGACAAATATTCTACTATGTTATAGTATTGGGCAACATGCACATTAGGATCGATAATGGACTTACGAAGAGTACTCTTAGGTGGGAGAAAAATTGCTTCAGGCATAGGTTTTTCAATATGAAGACCATTGTTAAGAGGAGGTGTGGAACTTGAAGGTTTTTCAACTATAATTTCATCGGGTTTCTTCTCTGGAGGAGGGTCATAACTATGTGATATTTTGTTTAAATTAATCATTTCACTAGACATCATCCTAACTTCATCAGTGGATGAAGAAGTCCCATGCAAGGATTGATGATCAATCAATTATTGTTGGGAGGGGAAAGGGTCTTTGAGAACTGCTGGGGTAGGTGAACTTTTAAAAAACTTATTAATTTCCTCACGATGAGGACATTCTTTGGTGAAATGATCACCTTCACAGATTAAACAAGGATATTTTTCCTTTCTCTTACCTTTTGAATCCGCATCAGGATTTTGTGGTTTATTTCCTTCCTGTTGATTATCAAGTTTTTTCGATTTATTCTTTCCTTTCTTCTTTCCACCCGAAGATTCAGTGGATTGAACTACGTTTAATTTGGTAGAAGAAATAGGAGAGGGTGCAATTTTGGAAGGTGGTGTTGGTTGATTTTTTGGTGTGGTGGGTTGAGTTTGTTTCGTGGAATTGTTTCCCGTAGTTTGCGTTGAACTGAACCAAGTATGCAATCAGCAGGTGGGTCAATTGCTGGTCTAGCAGCATCATTTGTATGTCGAGGATCATGAGGAATCATATCGTATAAAGTACCTAATTGGGAATAAACCAATTCAAGGTATTGAGCACTTCTAATAGCTTTCTCCTCCATGACAACACCTCCCATGGCAACATCTCTAGCAATGGGTGGGAGTAAAGAATTTGTAAACCAATTTGCAAGCAACTGATCAGGAATAGCTGCCTTAATTAACCTTCTTCTTCGTCTCCTTTCATGAATGTGATTGAAGATATGTGTTGAAGTGGTTTATCGAAGAGAAGTTAATAGGTCTATGCCTATCTCATATCGTATTGGTAATTGAAAGTGAGTTAAAAATTCCATTTCTAAAGCATTGAAATCCCAAAAAGATTGCTATGGTAACTCTATATACCATTTTGCAGCAATGCCTGTGAGGGTTCTTTTAAAAATCCGTTGACAAATTGAACCATCCATCAAAGAATTGGATGAACAACATAGATGAAAAGTCATCACATGGTTTTTTGGATCCTCACCTAGTTTACCATCAAACTTTGGTATATTTGAAGGCAGCTTGACAGGAATGACAGGACAAGAGGGGTCATGATGAATTGGGTCATTTATCAATCGAGACAAATCTGACAGATCTAATGTCGCCAGAAATGGAAATTATTGATTTGGTTGTTGATATTGGTAATACTGGTTTGACATTTGCTGGCCAGTAGGACCATATGTAGATTGATAAATGGCCATCGATGATACCCCCGAGGCTTGTTGATTAGGTTGTTGATTACCAAAATGTCCATTAGGGGGTGGGAAACCCGATGGAGGTGGACCTTCGGGGGGTGGTCCTCCAGGTGAGGGTCCTCCATAAGGTGGGCATCCAGGTGGGGTTCCACTAGGTTGCAGGCCTCTATATGGTCCACCAGGTCCTGCAGGTCCTCTCGAGGACCCTTCAAGTGGGTGGCCTCTTGGTGGACCACCATACCCTCCAGCATTATTCACAAAGCTCCTCCATAAGACAGGACATTATACCAATTTGGTTGTCCCCAAGGTACAAAACAATTCTCAAGGTAAGGCATTTCAGGATAAACTACCGTTGGTGCTGATGGTTGATAAGCTTGATTAACCGTAGGTGTTTGAGTTCCAAGATAAGTATTTCCCCAAGAATTTTTATTGATGGTACGTTGCACCCCTAAGGGTTGGACTAGACTAGATGGGTGAATCACCATGTTGGTATTGGTAGGAGGAACAACTATTGCAGGTTGTTCTACGATTGAAAATTGTCCAAAACTAGTAACAATCCCACTAACAGGTGACGTAATGTGCACCGGAGGTTTCCCCTCAGTGTTAGAATGTGCTGACACCACTTGAGTTGTGGATTTATCCCCAACTACAATGGGCATGGGAGGATGAGTAACGGACTTGGGATGTGAAACTGTAGGGTTGGAAGTTTGACTTGGATGATTAGAAATCACACCACTAAATGGAACTTCTTCAATAGGAGCTAAAATCTCAACAAGGGTAGGATATTTAGAAGGCCATGGATTTGACAGACGGGGTAAAAGATATGAAACATGTTCTTTGTAAGACGCAGGTGTGGAGATCATTCTTTTTTCTCTTTCTAAATAATTACGAGCACAATTAAGAGATGTTTGAATTATTCTACATTCATTCACCCCTAGAGAAGGGTTCCCAGGTGAAGGTCTAATAACCTTGAACACTGAAATGGATTGGACCAAAGAAGTTCTCCAAAAAGGAGCATCAGGGCCAAACTCTACTTCAATAAGAATATCGGTATGTCCTACCATTGGATAATGAATAGAAGCATCATTTGCAGGAGGAAATTGGACCAAAGGATTTGTATAAGTAGTGAAATCTTCTCTGGTTTCACTAGCTAAGGTAGTTCTTACATGAGCATCAGCAGAAGCTGGCTGTTCCATGTTTACACCTTCTTGTCCTTCCATGGCTGGAGGAGAGTTAGGTGGTAAACACTTCAATCTATGTGAATGATGCCTCATAAATTTATCAGCAAGGGTGGCGGCTGAAGTTGTCTAATCTAGGTCAAAAAGAGGAAAAACACGCACAAATAGACCTATGAAAGCTAAAGGTCACAAGTAGTCTTAAATGATAGGATGGGATTAAGATAGCTGGTCTCTCACTAGGATGTTCAAGAAGGTACAACTCGCAATATACCACAAGTTCCAACAGTAAAACACGTAGAGGAGGATCAACCGTCCCTTTACTGAATACCCGACTACTTGGACGACACGTGTGTAGTAATCTCCTTGAATGTTGTTTTTGGTGTATTTCTCCAAACAAGACGACCAAAGGGTTTTTCTCAGATGGACAAGGAATCCTAGTAGGGTCTCCCAATATACACAAGGTACGTGGGAGCTCAAATCTGTAGTAGTTTTTTCTAATGCACAACTGTTCACAAGGGGCCTTCCTATATACAATCAAGTACATGAAGTACCTTTATATATACCTCAAGGGTATGTGAAATACCATTCGATATACCTCAAGGGTACGTGAAAGACCATTCGATATACCGACAGTACGTGGAAGAACCACATAGGTCCTGGGTTGCAATGCAGGAAAATAACGACAGCTCCCACGTTTTATGACGCTGAAACACGTCACTAACCTATCACTCAACTTTCTAAACAATTTTAACCTAAATATACCGTTTATTTTATCTCAATGATTAGTGGATGTTTGTGAGGTGTTGTCTCCAAAATGCAGATTTAATATGTGATGCATGTTTTGACTTCGATGAGAACTAGCTAGGGTAAGGAAGAAACCATTTTATTTTTCCTTTCAACAACACACAAAATAAAATCCACTTTCAATCAAATGAAATGCAAGACCTGACAAGAAATCTTTAAAGAGAAATTTTCAAACAAAAATTTCCTTCAACAATAACTCAAAATATCTGAATTTAAGAAAGAAAATAAATCCTCTAATGTGCATACAAACCTAACTTCCTCTATGATACCAAAAAAATCTATTTATCCCAATTAGTTATGCAAAATGAAGACAAAATTTCCTAAGCATAAACAAAGTGAAATAACAAGTTTCTTTTTGTATTTTCTAGAAAATGAAAAGCAGACAAGCTCAAAGCAAACTAATCTCAGAAAGAGGCTATACATTTCCTTTTCAAAAATATGATTTTCAGAGCATATACCACTCAATAAAACCCACAACTGAAAAATTTTCCACTTCCTTTTTAATACTAATGAAGAAGATAAAAGCTTTGGAATTTGAGCTCAAGAGAGGAGAATCAAATTCACTAAAATAACCAAACTCATAAAACAAACCAATAAGCAAATCCAATTTTTTTTAGAGAAACAAGCAATTTCAAAACTAAAAAAAAACCTTTTCAACATGCAGTTTAAGAGCCTACCTCGGTGCACTGTGTGGCACTGCACCAGAGTGATGCAGATTGGGATCGGTGCACTCAATAAACTGAAGTAAAGCACAGTCGATGCTTTATCTATTCTACAACTAGGCGCTACCGTTGCTCTGTGTCAAACAAAAAAGGCGTCCTGAAGAGGTCAACGCTCGGTCAGTCATAGGTAAGTGTGCCATCAGACCAGTAAATGAAAAAATCAAAGGCTTGTAGATGAAACCAAAAAGATGCAATAAGTTGGACTACAAACAGTAAAAACTACTTCCCAAACAAAGGAAATAAGATAACAGTAAGGTAGATTGCTCACCTTATCAGCTGAAATGACTAAGAGAAGAGAATATAAACTTCATAGATGAGATGGTTACCAAAGCTTGTAGATCTGAATTGATCTGCAGCAGATCTAACTAGATTATCAGTCCCCAGTATGGTCGTCAATTTTGTTTGTAGGAATTATGCAATCGGTGTGGAAACCATTTGTTCCTCTGCTTTGTAAGTCACAAGAAGAGAACAAAAAGACACAACAGTATATCCTTTCCTTAAGTAATCAATGTAAACAACATGAAATAAAATATACCTCAGACCTAGATCTCTTTGTCTTTTCTCCAAAATCCCTTGCAATGGTTCAACACTTGAAAAATAGATCAAAAGAAAAACAAGCAAGATGAGAGCATCAGGATAGATTAATTACTTATATCAGTGATTAAGGAGTCTGATAATATTTAAATGAAATTAACAACAAATAAAATATAGGAAAGGGGAACACTTTCGTATTAGAAAATAAGAGGAATAAGTTACGACCAAGCCTTGATGTTGATGGCTTCAACTTCAAGAAATCTACAATCCTCTGCAACTATAAACATCTCTTCACATACAAGACACTCTACTTAGCCTCTAACTCAGACTTCAATCCAAAATCATAAGGATACATTATTTTGGCCTCCCACTCTCACATCATGAAGGCTTCATTTATAGGCCCAAAACACATGAGATTGACTTGGAAATGGATAAGAGGTGATCCCAATAGGTAAAGGAGGTGAATTCCACCTCTCCCAAGAAAATAGGAACTGACTCCATGGAGGCTTGCGTACGGATGCTTCCAGAACCTTCTTTTTCCCCTTATTTAGCCTATCAACGTATTGAGTAGAAGAGGTAAAGGTGCTGACCTAATTTATTTCCTAAGGAAAGGTAGGTCGGTGCTCCTTGCTCCACTAGTGAAAGAACCATCGGTTCTCTGTGCAAACAAGGTAAAGGCACAGTCTCTCCAAGATATGGAAAAAAGAGCTAACAAGGGTGTCTTAGGTTAGGGATTCTGAAAGGCTAACAGGCATGTGGAATTTCTAGGTGCAACAATATCCATGTGAAGGTGACTCAAACTTGGACATAACTACTAGATATAAAATGTAGATATATGTCGTATAAATGCAAATTTGAGCGTAGCCACGACCATAAAAATGTGGATCCATGCTAGGACTTGTGCAAATACTCCATCACAACCTAGGGAAAGCAATGAGCACTTAACATGTCACAACCCCAAATTTTCACAAAAATTTAAAATTTTCGAGTTAACAATAAATGTTATAACCTATGGTTCTACTAACAGCTAACAGTTGGCCTAAAGATCAGTTAAGTAATTGGTTTCTACAATAAATTAATAGTTTATTTTTCATAGCAAGATTAAAATCTTTTTGTGTGTTATTTTCTTCAGTTTACTGATTTGCTCTTTTATGTCAGTAGGTGGAATCTACTTTTAAATCCGGGGCTTACTTAGCATTCGTGCTAATGCAGATAAATACTGTTTCTTACAGGTTTTTACAGGTATGATCGATCGAGTATATATTTTTAAAAGATTTATTAGTGTCAGCAGTATTTTGTTTGCAAATTAAAAAGCTTATTATAATAAGCTGCTAAACACTAGATAGCTCCTGCAAGGTAAAATCATTTGATTTTCATCAGTTGTTCAAATAAACAAGCTTGGAAAAAGTGTAATGAAAGTATATCATAATTGCGACTTTATCACTAGAATCTCAGATATGTGTATTTCTTCTTTAGTCTAAGTGGTTAGTAATACTCATAAACATTGTTTTCTTGACAATATTTTTGCAATAATATCTTGTCTTGCCTATATAATCATTGTCCCTTAAATTATTTCTTTAGGGTACTCATAGCCTATTATATTATAAATAGTAAGAACTTTTGATTGTAGAAACTATGACCATTATACTCTTCTACAAGAGATTAAGGCTACCCATACTTTGTTCCCAAGTTTAACTCTGAGTTCTACTTACTTTTGAAAATGTAATAGGATCGTCCTTATTCCTATCATCAGTTTTATCTCTGTAATTATCTTATTGTCCACTAGACACTTTGTATGAACATAAAGCCAAGTTGGAAACACTCCCAAGTATTAACAAAGTAATGTCGCATAAACTATACAACATAATTTTGTGATAATACTTTTATCTTTAAATTTGTACTACTTCATAGTTTCGATGCTATGGGAGTTATCAGTTCATTTATAATTCTTATTTATGCATAATTGACTTGTTGGATGAGCCATCAATCTACAAAAGTTTGTTATTGTCACGTATTCAATTCTAGCCTTAACTTCTTGGCATTATTATAAGATACTATCTATAAATGTTAGACTTAGAATATTCCTAAAGTAAAAAGGATTTACTATGCCCAAGCTATAAAAAATGAGTGGTATATCAATGGTTAACTTACCAAGCACTCAAATCCCAACCTTCATCGTGTTCAAGTTTGCAAGGAACAACTCAAGGGTCTTAATGCTTTGCTACTAGAGTTGCCACAGTATTGTAATAGTTATCATGCACTCTAGTAAAACTATACTAAAGACTTAACTATGTCCTAATCTAAAAACATAAAATATATCATATTCTTTCTATCTTATTAAAACAAAGTTAGAAAATGGTTATGCCATCGCTTAACTCATTATGGTAATGTTTATTATAAAACAATATATGTTGTTGTAGCAAGGGTTTTGGCTTATTCCACGTTGGGTTTATGTTTATGGTTATACGTGACACCAATGCTTGGTCAATGTAAACTCTCCACGATAATAATTGGGTGATTAGGTTCATATAATACATGATGCAAATGATTAGAGGTTTGGTTCCAAATTATTGGGCTATTGTTATAGTTTACCGCACGCTGCAAAAATCAAACAATAATATAATGTCTCCATGCAGTAACTATGGATCACGACCCTCATTGTTTGAATAAATTTATGGCTATGTGGAGGAATCCTGTCCATGTGTGGAAAATATAAAACACTATGAAAACCTAACCTGTTGCATTATTGTACCGTAGTTTACGCTGCTCCAGGGTTGCTTGGGCTCGTCACCCACGGCCGTCGTCATTCTCTTGGATACCGTCGCCTTATACCTTGACTCCGAGCTACCTTTCTCCTCCAATGAGTGGTTTTGATTGCAAGTTCTTTCTCTTTCAATCGTGGATTTATTCTTCTTGCTGTTTGCATTTCAATGCCTGTGAAACCTTCTTCCCAAGGTCTATTTAGTTTGGTGATTCTTCAGTTTTCTTCTCGGCTCTTCGTAGCTTGCTACTGTGTGAGGTTTTGAGAGTTGATAGGTTCTACACTATGCCATTTATAGGTGATAGTGCTCGCAGAATGGTTCACCATACTCCCAATGACAAGTAAAGATTACATAAACCTTTCTTTTATACATAGCAAGTTTCAATAAAGAAATACTTTCAAGCTTTTTGCACGTAAGGTGATTTTTTTGACAAGGTTTTACACTTACTACAGGTGCTCATTAAAGTGCATCTCATACAGGGATAAGAAGACAACCCTTGCCACAGTCGTGGCTCATGGCTCAATCTCGGGTAAGTCCCATGGTCTGAAAGATGGGTTCTCTCCTTAAATGCAGTTGGGGTGGTCGTTGGACTCATCCAAGGTTTAAATACCCTTTCTCATCTTTCCATGAGTTATATTGTGTTTTTTACAATTTACAGTTTATTTATAAGCATGTTTAAAAATTAAACCCTTGATAGGGTGGATGTGCATTGTGAGTGTAGTGTTTTTGGTCGAATCTTGGCTTCACAGTCAGTTTTGGTTGTACATTTTGCGAAGGTGGCTTCTTTGTAAGTTGTTTTGGTTGTTAGCTGTGTAAGTTGTACTCTGTATAATTTAGGGTTTATACCCTTTTGAATATTACTGAAGTTGAACTCAGTTGAGTATTTATCCAGTTTTTCTATATTAAATTTTGAAGGCTGGTACTCACAGCCGTGATGTAAATCTTGATTATTTGATGAAATTCGCAGGTTAGGGTTTGACCTGTAAAACCCTTGTTTGGTTTATTTTACTCTTAAGTTAATAATTATGTTGTTTCTCTATTTTAGTCTATTTGTCCTTAAAGGACTGAGAGTGGATTATTTGACTATTTTAGATGATTACAAAATTATACGAGAAAGGATTATTATGTCTGTATTAGTAATGTATTAGTTTTAAGGGTTTGAACCCTGACATTTAGATGTATGCTGTTATTAATAGACTCTATTTCTTTTATAAATGCAATTGCAGCTGTTAGTCAATAATTTTAAAAGAAATTAACCTAAGTAAAACCTAGGTTACTAAAGTACTAAAATATTTATAATTTATGCTCAAAACATGAGCTAGGATTTACTCCCTTCTATTTTAAATAGGATAGTGTTTCCTATATTATTACCTTGTAATTTTTATTAATGTTATACAGTTTTTCTTTAATTTGTATTTATAAATTATTAACCTATAATTGTCATTATTTAAGAATAATAATATTATTATTTATATTTATAATACTATTATTTAAGTATAACATACATTCTTAACTTCTGTTGGTTCTTGTTTATATAGTGGTTATGACCGAAGGCAGTCTGTAATCTTTATGTTCGTTTAATTTAAATTTGTATCTGTGGGTTACTTAGAATACACAGTTAAAAGAACCTCCATACTTATCAGTATTCTTTATATTTACACAGTTCTACAAAAGTATAAAATAGTTTATAGCATTAACTTAAGACTCTAAGTTACTACTATCCTTAAAGCTCAGTAAGGACTACTATAACCTTTATCATATTATTTAAATATAGTTCAAATAGATACAGGAAGATTAATTGTTACTAGAGGGAAAGGCTATCAATACTATATTTATATCTATTCTTAACATAAACTATTAACTTCCAAATGATAAGACCAATTCTCCTATTTCCAAGTAAAGTACAGTTTATGTAAACAAAGACTGTGTAGAAAATAATTGATATAATTTACCTACTAATGACAATCAATACTATGAATAATATTTTGTATTAACCTGCTATTTGCGTAGTCTATTTCTGATAACATGTCTGCAAACAAATTAATAATATTTCTAGAAAGCATCCATCTACTGAAAAGTAACATTTCACTACTTTGAAAACATAAATATTCAATTAATTTATAATCCTATCATACTTCATTTAATTAAACAAATTACCTGTGCTAGAGTATGATCTGGATTACTCTAGATGGGGAAAAACACAGGTAGGATTTATCTTTCATCACAGTACAGATTTAGTCTAGAATAACTAACAGGTTTTCACACAGCATATCTTAACATCATTCATTTTTTGATCATACATAGAGATAAACTATAACAATGGAATAAAAATATAATGAAACCTGTCTTTAAAGTTGGACGATAATAGCAATGGGAGGTTGTTCCTCCCTACCAACTCCTGGAGAGAGCTAAAATAGAGAATTCTCAGGACCCCCGAGACTGTTCTGGTCTGCTTGGCTGGAACTAGGTGGAGCAATCAACAAAGTACCAGTCCTGAGACTCAATACTAGCTCTGCATACTGTAGTAAGATCTTTCAGCTGTAAAGCTGTACTAGATCAACTTCCTGTAGTTTACCCCTCAAACACCTTCCTTGAGTTTCCCTTTCCCAATGAATTCCTTGAAGTGCATTCACTTGAATGATTCCTCTCCTGGAATGAGCAGCCTCGTCTATGTACATTGGGCACTTATAATAAGATTTTCTAGGTCTTTTTGGGTTAGTTGTCATTAATTGAGCCACCTGCTCTGATCCCACTTTCTTGGGGGATCATGACCCCAAATGTAGGGAAGTTGCCACTTGCAACATAGGAAGTGTTTGAGGATGCTGCCACTTGTCTTTTTGCTCTCCACCTAGTTCCTTCCACCACTTGACCAGTAAAACTCTTTTTAACAACCCTCCCAGGCTGTTGTCTCCACTTTTATTTATTAAAAATTAAATATTCAGAATTACATTCCACATCCTTGACTCTGTTGAGTCATCAATTTCCACTTAGCACTAAATTTAACATAATGTTTGGGAATAATATCAAAATAAGATAACATTATTTTACAAAATTAGGGCATGTGACATAGATACCCAGGGTATTCGTCTCATTTTTAAGAATGTATGATTCTATTGATGTTATTACATGTCTTGAAGTCATACATGGTAGAAACCACTTGATTACTGGTTAATGATTGAAACCATTAACAAGTGTGAGGGAGATCACCATTGATGTCGATTATTACCAAGGTACCCTAGTACATTCCTCCGAATGTGAATAGATGATATGATGTGAAACACTCAGTTGAATATTTCGATGAAAGGTCAATGATATGAACCTATTGTCGAAAGCGATACAATATGTCATTTATGCATACAAATATCAAGGTACTGAATTTTTTCTAAGTATGATTCCTAGAAGATGAGTTGAATTCAACATGAATAGTATCATCAAAGGAGGGCCATGATGAATCCCTTATCAATGACATGAAACTCGGAACAAATTTCTGGAATTTGAGTATGAAGCAACCATAGGACTGACTCAAAGGTAACTGATATGAAAACAATTTTTACCGGAGAGGTTAATTCTCAACATGACCTTCCTTTGAACATCGGGTGACACAACCGAAGACTTGGCAGGATTGACTTGAAGAGGCAGATACCATGACATAATGCGACGTAAAATAATGCATTCCTTAAAAGACTCAAAGGAGTGACCTGACTCATGAAAGTGGCTCGACTCAGAGACAAGATGAATACCCAACTATTTGAATGAAATGCAGATAGGTGGCATGTTCAAAGGTGACTAAAAATTGGCATTATTACAAATTAAATATAGTTCCCTTCCCTTAATTTTCCCATCATGATTGATGAGTTCCTATTTACATTTTAATGAGTTCAACAAGGGTAACAAATACTCGTTGAATATTATTGTGAGATAAGTCCTCATATTTTTTATGAACCTGATAAAGGAGGGATTCATTCCCAAAAGAGGGTCTCCCAGTGTTTAGTTTAACAAGTCCATTGAAAGTAAACTCGGTGTCGTTCACATTTAGAGAGTCTGAATCAAACATAAGAAGACTCCAAAAGTTCCTTTTTGTAAATTAAGTCTTCGAGGTCTGAAAAAGTATAAAATGATACTTCAGAGAACTCTTATAGCCAACGAATAGAGTATACCTTTTTTGTAACTAGTCAATCCAAACCGAAAAAGGGGTAAACCACCATTAGAAAGACAACTCTTAAGGTCCTTTTACGAGCGTGAAGATGAAAATTTCTCTGAACAATCTTTTCACATTTTAAGAGTAAGAAAAGAGCTTAAAGAGGACTCTATTAGGGTTTCTTTTTCGTAAAATTCTTAATGAGCCCAAAAAAGTGATAAAATTAGACTTGTTAACGCAAAAATCTCCCACATAGCTCTCTATGGCCTAGACCACCCAAGGACACCATCTCACAACACTAATTTCACTCCATAAGACCTTCCATTTGACCCCCATGCCTCCAAAAGAGCCCAAGGATGAAGAAAAGGGCTAAAAACCCCAAAAAGAGCCCAAAATAGCCCCCTAGGAGCTAAAGCCCTCAAAAAGGGGATAAAACCTTAAAAGGGGCTAAAGTTAGGGAAAAAGGGGCTAAAGGCCCAAAAAGGGGCTAAATCCTTGACCAATGGCTTAAAACCCTAAAATCCCTTGGAAAAACTATAAAAGGAGGGTGGGGGGTCACTCTCAAAACACTCCTCACTTGCCTATTGTTATGCTGCCCGTGGATGCTTTGAGACCTTTTTCTCTCAAAACACCCACTCTCCCTCTCCTCCATTTCCATCTCATCAAGCCATTGCTTCCCAACCAAGAGAGAGGTGCTCCCATGAGCTAGGGCATGGTGGCCCATTTCCACCTAAGTGAGGTATCATTTCTTTTCATGATTGTTTATTTGTTTTGATTTCTAACTCTCATTTCTATTTGCAGGTTTTTCATTGACATTGTTTGCAGGTTTTTCATTGACATTGTTTGCAGGTTTGCCATTGTAATAGCTTAGGTTGTTTGCAAGTTTCAAGGAGGCAAAACCCTAACCTGTTTTCTGCAGAGGGGTTCATAAGGGCTTCATCTCTCCATTTATTTTCTGTTATTAGCTCTTAGATCTAGTTTACAATAGCTTTCATTTGCTTATTCTTGTTTAGATTAGCTTAGTTTAATTCATTGCTCTATTTATGTCATATTTCATTCCATTTTTTACTATTTTCAAAGAGTAGGAACCTACCCTTGTGCCCTGTAGGCACAAAGGAGCCATTCCTGCTCCTGTAGTGAGAATAAATTCTCACTACAACTCGAAACCTTTGTACTAACTTTTGACAAGCATGACCATGGTTTTAAAAGCACTCGTAACCTTTTTCATGTTTGAATCTAGATCATGAAAAATTGATAAAATAAGCTCAAACTATTTTTCATGTTTTAACCTGAGCATGAAAAATGAAAAGTAAGCTCAACACCATCTTATTGTTTTTAACGAGATCAAAGATGAGTTGGAAGAATGCTCAGGGTATCTGCTTCATTTTTTAACGATATTGCAACATAGAATGAACTCTGATCAGTATGTTGTTCCATGGTTTTGTGATATTAAAACTAACTATGAGAATTGATTCACAGTTGGATCTTGAAGCCAAAGAAACTCTCACAATTTACTATGGTTTACAAAACATGCACAAAATAGTTAAAAGACTGAAAATTACATACACACATAAAGTCAATAACATATATTATTATTACTGTCCAACATGTAACTATGTCTATAACTAATATATAGTAAAATAACGAAAAATTGTGAGGCCTTGGAGGCCATGTGGATGCATACAAGTGTCAGCCCAATATTTGACCCTCAAACCCCACTAGGTGGACCAATGAGCCTCCTAATCATCCCAAATGGTCACAAATACTTGTGTGAACATGGGAAATGAATACCTGAACATCAATTAAGGTATGGCATGTGTAGGTGAGTACATGGGTGAGTAAGAGTGGCTCTAGGTGAACAATAAATTCCCAAGAGAGTCCAAAAACCACATAAACCAAGCACTAGCGCCTCAAGTTGGACCGAATCCATGAAATTGGGGAAGGGGAATGGTAGAATTTCATCAATGTGGGTTCCTGGGTTGTCAGAATGATAAACCTTTATTGCATCAACTATGCATAATGATCAACAAGGAGCGCTTCAAGTGACATAAATGCTAATTTACCTAAGTCTAAACCATAGAGACAAATGAATGTGTCTAAGGTATAAGAATATGGTACTAGGATGGATTATTACTCTAAAACCTCCCATTAATACTTAATTAGTACTTATTAACCAAATATATCATGGAGGCATTGGAAACAAAGGCTCAAGTCAGCTCATACAACAGAAAATTTTATTTGTCCATCGAAACAAGGTAAGGAGGAAAACCATATGGGAACAAAGCCTCCCTTAAAAAATGGACATGGAGCCAAAAATTTGACAGTGAATGGTATCCATTACCATCCACTACCCACTTCAATAAGGGATCTCATATAGGTGAAGGTATTCTTAGTGAAGCACTTGGTGAAAATGTCAACAGTTTGCTCTGTAGTTGGGCAATACTGCAAGGCTATCACCTGATCATGCACCAAGATCTGGATGTAGTGCATGTGTATATCAATGTGTTTGGTCCTCTATATCTACACTGGATTTGTGGAAATATCGATTTCACTTTGATTATGAGACCAAATGACTATGGGTGAATCAAATTCAACTCCAATTTCTCAAAGAATACCTTGCAACCACACACATTGTGTAGTTGCATTCATTACTCCTTTGTACTTGGCCTCGGCTGAAGAAAGGGAGATGTTGTGATGTTTCTTGATTGAATAGCATATGATAACTTGTGCTAGCATGAAAACATAACCTGAAGTGGAATTCCTATTAATGGGATTTCCAACCCAATCAGAATCAGAAAATCCCACTAGTTCTAGTGGAGAACCAACAACATAGTGCACCTCAAAGTGTCTAGTTCCTTGCACATAGTGAAGGATCCTATTGGATGCCTTACAATGGATCTCACAAGTATTATTCATATACCAATATACAAAACCTAAAACATATTCTTAATCATGTTGAGAATGATTAAGATACAACAAAGTCCCGAGTAGCTGTCTATACAAAGAGCTGTCCACCAATGGAGAGTCACCAACTTCACCTAGTTTGATACCAGAAAGGAATGGGAACTTGGATTCCTTACGTTTATCCATATTAAAATTAAATAAAAGATATGAAGCATATTTTTTTTGTCTAACCTGGATTCCTATTTCATATTGCTTAATTTCCAAACCAAGAAATTGCTTCAACAATCCAAGATCAGTCATTGAAAACTCACTGTGCAACGAGGCTCTGATTGACCCAATTTATTTGATGCAGCTACCTGTAATCAAAATATCATCAAAATAAAGTAAAATTAAGTGAAATACATCACCAACATGCTGAAAATAAACATTAGGAACATATTTGCATCTTTCAAATCCAAGTAATAGTAGAAACTTTTCCATCTTGGCATACCAATCCCTTAGGGCTTGCTTGAGGCCATAGAGAGACTTATTTAACCTACATACAAGAGGATGATCCTCTTGGAAACATTCAGGTTGATGCATATATATCTCCTCCTGTATTTCACCATGAATAAATTCACTTTTGACATCCATGTGGTGAACCTCCCGGCGCTTGGAGGCGGCAATGGCTAAAACTAGCCCAATAGAGTCCATCTTTGCAACCGGTGAAAATGTCTTTGTATAGTCCACTCCTTGGAATTGAGAGAATAATTCAGGAAAAAAATTGGCCATATAATTTATTCCAGACCCATAAGAAGTAAATTTGGTCCTATAGACCCATTTTCATTTCCATAGCTTCCTCTTGGAAGGCAAGGGAACCAATTCCCAAGTCTCATTTTCCTGTAGAGAGTTGAACTCTTCTTGCATGGATGTTTTCCATATTGGATAAAGTGATTCTTCCTGATGGGTTTGAGGATAAGATCCAACCATAATGAATCATTTATTAGGAAGAAAAAATTCACTTGCAAAGGAAGCAGTGTGAAATTGTGATCTAGTCTTCCTAGGATCTAGTGGATTGCCAACTAAATCCCCAACAACTTCTATGGTTTTCTCAGCCCATTTGGGACGAATGGGTGAGACATAACCATAATAATCATATTCATCCATATGATAATCATAAATATCATAAATATAATAAAAATATTCATCACTTACATCATCTTGTGGTGGAGAACTAGAGCATTCCCCCGGTGCTAGTTCAAGCTCTGGCATGAGTTCTTCTTCGAATTGCACACTTCTTTCTATGAAAGTATTTTGAGATGAGGAATAAAAGAGATTGTATTCCTTTGAATATTCAACATATCCAACCATTATGCACTTCTTTATTTGTGGCTGCAAGGCATTTCTCTTCTCTGATGGAATCCTAGCCCAAGACCTTGAGCCAAAAATCCTGAAATGAGAAATATTTGGTTTGTGACCAAACCAAGATTCATATGGTGTTTTTACATATACTGATTTGTGAAGAGATATGTTTTGGATATATGCAACATATTTGATGGATTCAACCCATATATTAGGATTCAAATCCTTGGATTCAATCATGCAGGTTTCCATCTCCTTGAGAGACTTGTTTTTACGCTCTGCCACACCATTTTGCTGTGGTGTGTAGGGGACCGAATGCTGCATTTGGATGCCACATTCATCATAGAGATGCTGCAATATATTATTCAAATACTCTTTTAAACTATCATTCCCAAGGAATTTTATATTATTCCCTCACTGATTCTCAACCAGGGATTTCCAAACCTTGAGAGTCTCAAAGACATCATATTTGAGTTTGAGAAAGTAAACGCAATAAAACCTTGAGAAATCATCTATGAAGGTCAACACATACCTTGATCCTCCATATGAAGGTGTAGGGAGAGGTCCAATAAGATCTGAATGCACCAATCCAAGCACTTGGGTAGCTCTCCTTGCTTTCCCTTTGTCATAGTTGTGCTCTGGGTTCTTTCCAATCACACACCCAATGCATGGACCATTGGATATATTGATAGAAGAAAGCCATTCCACCATGCCTTATTTTCTCAATTCCTAGAGGTCTATAGTTTATATGACCGAACCTCTCATACCACAACTTTCTTGCCTCATTGGCATGATTGAGGAGCACATTCCATCTGGAGTAGGGAAGGAAATGGGAGAATTTGTACATCCTAGCTTGATGATTAGAAAACCCCAGTGCCACCACCTTGTTGGTAGAGATTTCAGATATCTTCACTATGTCTAGAGTAAATGTCACTCTCTGGGCTTCACTAATGTGTGTCATTTGGTACACTTACAGTAGCTTCGCTACCAAGTATGCTGCAAACAATACATTATTGAAATACCCATCTTCTAGATCGATCTTTCCAATCCCCTTGGATTTGATCTATGAATCATCACCCATTCCAAAAGTTGGGTCACTGTCTGAATACATGGATGCCAAGAAATATTTCATAGAGACCATGTGCCTTAATGCTATCGAATCAATGATGAAGGATGAAGAATCTAAAGAACCAACAACCAATGCATGGCACCTCTCTTTGTTGTCTGAGCCTAAAGCTACATCATTCTTCCTTGCACCCTCTGGGACTAGGATGTTGTTCTTATCCAACAGCTGCACCATCATGTCTATGGTTTTATTCATACATGCACTCTATGTATGCCACCATTTGTGACAATAGGCGCATGTGTTCTTCTCTTTGTTATGCTTGTCCTTGTCCTTGTAAGGATTCAAACGCCCAATTGGAAATTCGGGTCTGGCTTACTTCTTCTTGTATTGCTTCTTTGAATTGTTATATTTCTTCTTTCCTTTGGATGGATTTGAAACCCCTACAGCAAGATCTTGGTCTTTGCTGGATTTGATGGAACCCATCTGCACTAGCTTGTCTTGCTCTCTGGTCAATGACTCCATGAATCTAGCTAGTGATGGCATTTTCCAGTTTTGAAATGTGAGCTTGCTTGAGTGAAATGTGCTTACAAACATAGAGTACTCAAGCCCTAACTTCGAAAGAATGCACAATATGTGATTCCTTTCCTTCTTCTCTATGCCACATTGATTGAGATGAAGCACCAATGACTTGAATTTAGTGAAGAAATATTGGATTGTCTCATAATGAGCTAGACTCAAGGAGATGAGCTCATTTTCGAGCTAGTGACCTTTCATCTCATTAGTATTCCCAAACAAATCTTCAAGCCTCATCCATACTTCATTGGGGGTAGATATTCTATCAACATGGAAGAGAAAGTCTCTCGAAATGCTTATAAAAAGAATTCCAAACAATTCATCAAGCCTATTGAAGAACTTCGATTTCTCACCTACAGAGTTTGATTCGACCTCTGTCCCCATGGTGACCCTATACATGCCTTTTGACCTCAGCTGAATCATAATTTTGGAATTCCAATCAAAATAATTGAATGGTGTTAACAAGAAATGGTTATTCTCCATTTCTGCTTGCGCTCTTGGTGACAAATTGTTGAATGTACCTGCAATGAAAACTCATGAATATATCCAGAGAATCCCTCTAATAGCAACTCAAACACACTGGTATTGATTTGCAGCTCCAAAGAGCTCTGATAGCATGTGAGAATTTATTCATAGCTGGATATGGGATCCAAATAAACTCTCATAATCCGCCATGGTTTACAAAACATGCACACAATAACTGAAAGACTGAAAATTACATACACACATGAAGTCAATAACATATATTATTATGACTGTACAACATGCAAATATGTATGGAAATGATATATAATACAATAGTGAAAAATCGTGAGGCCTTGGAGGCCATGTGGATGCATACAAGTGTCGGCCCAAGATTTGACCCTCAAACCACCCTAGGTGGACCAATGAGCAACCTAATCATCCAAAACAGTCATGAATCCTTATGTGAATGTGGGAAAGGCATGGCAGAACATCAATGAAGGTAATAAATGCATGGGTGAGCACATGTGTGAGTGGGAATGTCTCTAGGTGAGTAATAAATGCGCTAGAGAGTCCAAAAACTAGCTAAACCAAGAACTAGCACCTCAAGTTGGACCAAATCCCTAAAATTGGGGAAGGGGAGCACATGATGGTTGAATTTCATCAATGTGGGGGTCTAGGTTGTCAGAATGATCAACTTGGAGTACCTCAACTATGCAGAATGATAAACCAGGAGCACCTCATCTATCATAAATGTCAATTTCCCTAAGTCTAAACCATAGAAAACATTTCATAGAAGCAAATGAATGTGTCTAAGGTCTACGAATATGGTACTAGGATGTATTATTACTCTAACACTAATATAAAGTGTGCTCAACATGATTCTTTTCGGTAGTATTTTCCCAATGTGATGTCCATGGGTTGGTACTTTCCCCTAGTAAAACTATCCAATAGCTCAAATTCAACATAAAGAGGTTAAATGCATGCCCCCCCAAGCTCTGTTTCATCTTCCTACTCTTTTCCTTTACCGAACTAAAAAAAATGGGATACTACTTAGAATAGGTTCACCAGAGATGATGGAAGAAAGTAGATTTAAAGGAAGATGAAATGAAGGTTCTGGTCCTAAAAAAGGATGGGAGACTCACTTCAAAGGGATGATCTGTTTGATTTTTACATAATATTGACACATAAAAGAACCATGCTTGAAGGATGGTTTCATTTTTATGCAATATTGAAACCAAAAATTAAACTATGTTCAAGGCTACTTTTATTTCTTAAATATCTTAAAACTAGAAATAAACTATGCTCATAGAATTGTTTCATTTTTAAACGATCTAGACACATAATGTGAACTATGCTCTCTTAATTTCTTAGAAAACATGATGCCCAGAGGTTGGTAGGTTTACCCCATTACATAAAAAGATAGAGTCTTAACTCTAGCATGATGTCAAGAGACTGGAGACATACCTGCCCAAGCTTCCCCATGATGTGAAGAAGTTATTGATCTAGAAATGACTGAACAATGACATGATGTCTAGAGTCGAGAGACATGGCCGATGAAGGGGAAGGAACCACACGAATGTGTGGTACATTCAGGGAATTACGATGACTAGGAGTCATATGATTATCGGGTTTAACAAAGGAAACTTGATTAATGGTCACAATATTCACATCATGGGGAAAATGCTTAACTAGAAGAGTGTGTACACTACAAATTTCATAGTGCAACCATAATCTCATCCAAGGAGTAGATTAAAATCTAAAGGAACTTGGACTACCATAACATCAATGCAAACAATTTTCCATCCTAAGGTAATAAGAAAATTAGGAAGTATCCCTCAATATGTAGTAGGTATTCTATTAAAATCCAGTATCTGTTCGGAATCTTGCACAAGCTGAGGAGAACCTATAGCTTTCCAAGCAATTGAGGATATAATACTAACATAAGCCCCTTCATCTACAATAGTGTGAAGCATGCTCCTAGCAGTAACTCGCACAGATATTTGGAAAGGAACACTCAAATGAATATGAGATTCTGTTAGGTTACTCCAATCAAAGAAAATAATCTCAGTACTTGGAGAGGGTTCTGTTGAAATAGACAAAACTTCCTCCTGCATAGAACAATCCAAACTGACCATGAAAACTTCAATTTTTTTCATTTCACTCTCGACTGGAAGAGAGGGCTAAGATGAAGACTATGTCAAAGTGACTACTTTAGTCTTAACACCCTCAAGTGAAAGAGTGCAGTCGGGTGGAGAAGTCATCAACTTAACCACTTTAACTTCACTCTTCAAAGGAAGAGTGAGATCAACTATAGATGAAACTGAATTGACCACTTGGTCAACTAGTGGGGTGTCAAAAGATAACTTACAGTAACCTGTTGGAATTCATTGATGAGAAACAATAATATATTCCAACAACTTTGAAGCTTCATCCATTTCAGGATAAAGGTAAGTAAGGTGCATGTCCTTACACAATAAGGAAGGAAACTTGACTTTTCTTTTACGACTATTAATCACAGAGTCACTGGTTGATGGGGTATCATTAGTGTGATGATCAGAGACTGATGACACAGGGTATTGGGAGCTACTAGACCACACTTTGAAAACTTGGGAAATAACAAGACAATCCTTTAGAAGGTGACCCCCCTTACAAAGTTTGGAAGGGAATTTTTTCTTATGAGTAGTTTTAGTAGGTATTTCAACACTCTCACTAGAAAGAGTAGTTGGTTGAGACTCGATCAATATTTTTCCTTTATTATTCTTAATCTTCCTTTTCTTCTTCTTCTTATTCACCTGATTAATAGTACTGCAACTTTCAACAGGTGAAGAGTGAGAAAGGGGAGGAGACACATCTAGCTAAGAAGGTGGAATATTCACAGGAGGTTCATTTTCTCGTGAAGGATAATTAACACCCAAGACATAAGGTGGGGTTGGAATCATCGGAATAGATAATAACCATACAGGTAATCCTATAATCAATGTAGGAAGATTCAAGGTGGGCATGAGAGGAGGACAACCATTTCCAAATGAAGGAAAAACAAAAGGTTCCCTTTGAGAAGGGAACTCTTGGTTGATAGTACAAGAAGGAGTATCCATATCTATATAACAAAGTTATATCTCTTTGTAATAATTCTAACTGTACAAGAAGCAAGCGCTACTCAATATAAAACAACAATCAAGCATGTGATAGGAGTGGTTTGAAAGTATGGATCCTCACAAGATTGTCAAATAACCACAACTCATGATATACTGCAGGGTCCAATAGTAAAATGTGACAAAGAGGATTGGGAGCATACCCTTTCCTGAATACTTGACTACCTAAATTCCATGTGTGTAACAATCTCCGAGAGTGCCATTCTTGGCATATTGTGGTGATAGGACGATCAAAGGCCTTTGATCAATTGGAATCATGATCCCTGCAAGTGTCTCCTAATATACACAAGGTACATGGGAGATCTGCTCTGTAGTAGTGCTATCTAATGCACAACCGTTCAAAAATATTCCTATATACCACTGAATATGTGAAGTACATTTTGATATACCTCAAGGGTACATGAAAGGTCATTCGATATACCAGGAATACGTGGAAGAACCACACGATTCTAGAGATGCATTGCAAGAAAATAGCAAAATCTTCTACGTTTAGAGATGCCAGAACACGTATCTAACCTATAACACCTTTATAAATATTATTAACCTAAAGTATCGCTTAATTTTATCTTTTACGGTTAAGTGAATGCTTGGAAAGTTGGACCTGACTCAAAACAATGCAAGTATGAGTATGCAAGTCTTTTCCATTGAATGAAAACTATTTATGGAAAGGAGAGAGATATTTTATTTTTCTGAAACAAAAATTAAAATATAAACACAATATTTCAATCACCCACACAATTCAGTGCTCAAAATCTAAATAACTCAAACCAAAACCAAAACATGCACACAAAATTGAAATGAAAATTTTCTAATTTCGATGAATAATATCTACAGAAAGGAGCAAGAGGTTTCAAGAAAAGAAGCAAATGTAACATCCAATGCAAGAAACATAAAATTTTCTTTGAATGCAAAGATAATATAGATCAAAGAGACTTCTTTGAGGCTGTTTCCCTAGCCCGAAACACTCACAACTAGAACAAAGCAATCACAACATAAAATATCTTTCCCTAAGATTACATAAAATAGTTGAATGAAATACTATGTTTACCTTCCACATTCTACAAAGGTTGGTATTTGAAGGCCTAGATCTACGGATGTCCTGCAAGATACACAACAAAAACACTAACTAGATCAGAGTAACAAGCTAGTCTACGATCTCATGTCAATGACCAAGGAATTCAACAATACAAATCAGAATCCAACATTTGTATTAAAAATATGAAGAGAGAGAATTGAAAACCTCAGACTTGGTGTTGGAAATCCTTCTCCAATGAACTATGCCTCAAACCTCAAGCTTGCATTCTATCCATTCACTAATCTTGGCTGAATTTGGCTTCAGTATAGGTGCAATAATATATTCTTCCTCTTTTTACCCATTAGGGGTAAGCTGATATATAAAGGCATGGGAGGATAAGAGAGGTTGAGGATCTCATGGGTGATATGGAGGAATAATCCTATAATGAAGGATATCGAGCTCTAGGTGGTCCTAAATGACATGGATGAGGCTCCATGAAGGCTAGCTTTGAGAAGCCTCTAGAAGCTTCTCTTTTTTCCTTTATAACTCAAGCACCGCTCCTTGTCCATGGGGAAAGAGCATTACTAGGTTAGCACCACATACTGTATATGGGTAACAGGCAGTGGCACCGCTTAATGCTCACTAAAAAAGGGTGTTACTGACATGGGTACTACACATTGACGAAGGGAATGTGCAGTGGTGGCTAAAGGTATGAAAATAATGATCCTTTCCCAACTTCATATTAAAAAATTGAGGATTCAAGGTCAATTTTGAGATTTTGATCTCACAACATCATGTTGACGAGATTTAGGTATAAAAAGAAACTAATACCAAAGGTCACCCATACATTCTAATGCAAAAAGTAATTGCTCAATAAACCAAGGAAATGGAAAAAACATCATGGAAACCCCCCTTGAAAATGAATAGTGGAACTAGGAACAATAACTAAATCAAAGCTTCACACCAAGAAGAGATATGAGATATACAAATCTCTTTTCAGTGAAATATTTGGTGAATATGTATGCAATATTCTCCTATATAGGGAATTGATGTAGAATGATAGTCTCACTATGCACTAGTTTTCATATCCAGTGCATGTGAACTTCAATGTGTTTGGTCCGCCGCTTATGTACTGTATAACTAGAAATTTTAATTGCACTTTTATTATCATAGAAGAGGTCTATTGAAGGAGAAGTGTGAATGAAAAACTCTGTCATAATCCCATGTAGCCAAAATTTCCTAAATAGTTGCATTCACTAGCCTAGTATTACCAGCCTAGTATGAATCTGTAAAACCATTCAGATCTAGATGAGCACCAATAGAATAGTGAATCCCAAAATTTCTAGTACCTTGCACATAATTCAGTATGCACTTTGCTGCCTTCCAATTCATCTCATGTGGATATTGCATGACCCTAGAAACAACACTCATAGCATATGATAGGTCTGATCTCGAATGAGTAAGGTACAATAAGATGCCAATCAACTATCTGTAGAGAGTACTATCAACAACGATTGTAGAACCACCTTTTTCCAATATCATTCCAGATAAAAAGGGAAAGGATGCTGCTTTGCAATCAATTATGTGGGATATTTTGAGAAAATATTCTATGTATCTCGCATGAGTAATCATGATCCCTGAATCTTTTTTATTTGCTTAAATTCCTATAAAATTGTTTAGCAGCCTTAGATCTGTCATGGAGAATTCCTTTCTCAAAGATGACTTGATGCCTCTGAATCCAACAATTGAGCCACTAGTATTGAGAAAGTCATTCACATACAGTACAATCAATAGTAATAAGCCTCCTTTCTGCTGCATATAGACATTGCATTCATATTTGCACCTTTCAAACTTCTTTGAAATAAAGAAAGCATCCATCTTGGCATACCATGCCCTTGGGGATTGCTTGAGCCCATAGATATATTTTATTAGTTTGTAAACCAAAGAGTAATATTAAGGGTACCCATCAGGAATTCTCATGCAGATCTCTTCTTCCAAGTCACCATGTAGGAAGGAACTCTTCACATCCATGTGATTTACCTCCCACTTCTTTGAAGCTTCAATGGACAAAACCACTATTATGGAATCCATTATTACAATAGGAGTGGATGTTTTAATGTAGTCCACCATAGGAACTTGTGAATACCCCTTTGCAACTAGCTAATCCTTGTACTTGGTAGTGGATCCATCAATTGCTAGTTTGGTCTTATAGATCCATTTGCAGTGAAATAACTTTCTCCTAGGAGGTAAGGAGACAAGATTATAAGTTTTATTGTCTCGTAACGAATCAAACTCATCGACCATGGATTCTTGCAAAATTGGATCATGGAAAGAATATTTGTATGACTGTGGATTTGACCCCATAATCATGAAGCACCTCTCTGGGAGAAGTGGATATGTATGACAGAATGCAAGTTTTTCATCTTGAAACTGATATCTTGTTCTTCTTCTGTCAAATGGATCCCCAACACTGTTCCAAGTAGCTTCAATGAGTTTTTGGGCCCATTTAGGCCTTGTATTAGGAGCATGTGATAGATATGGATCTGGATCTACTTCAGGTTCATTCTCAATATCAATATCTTTATAATATTGATCCTTATCTTTGGACTCTGAATTTGAAATATTAGTAGAGACATCATCAAATTAAAATGGAATTGATTGAGTAATTATACCTTCTTCTTCAATTGGTTGTGGATCATGCAAATGATCTTCATTGAATTGAACATGATGCTCTATGAAGCAGCTTCTGGTTGCAATATCCATCATTTTGTAAATATTTTCACCTTTCCTCTTGCTAGTCAGAATTTTGGCCCATGATTTGGATCCAAAAACACTCAAATGCGAGACATTGGGCTTATGTCCCATCAATGCTTTGAATGGAGTGACCCAAACCACTGAATTGTGAGGCACTATGTTCTGGATGTACAAATCACAATTTAGTATTTCATCACAAATATATGATGGAATATTTCTTGCTTGAAGAAGGAATGTATCCATCTCTTTCAAATATTTTCTCTTCCTCTTAGTTACACCATTTTGCTGCGGTGTATATGGGACTGAGTGTTGCATTTGGATACTAGTTGAAGCACACAACTGCTGGAATTTTATTTTGATACAATATCCTCCATTATCTGATCTAAGTTCTTTGATATACTTCCCAAGAGTTTTCTCTGCTAAGGCTTTGAAAAATTTAAAGGTTTCAAACACCTCAGACTTCATCTTCATAAAGTAGATCCAACAATACCTTGAACACTCATTAATGAAGGTCAAAAATTATTTGGATCCATTGATAGATTCTATAGGAATTGGTTCGGAGACATCACTGTGAACCAAATAGAGTGTGGAGGAATCTCTTCTTGCTTTCCCAATCTCATACCTTCGCTCTGGATTCTTACCTACTAAGAAACCATTGCATACACCTTTAGAGGATTTGATGAGAGGAAATTCTTCAACCATCTCGTTATTGTACAACTGGTGGAGATAATTGAAATTTAGATGGCCAAATATTTTATGCTGCAACATGCTTGTTTCATTGACATGAGTCAATAGGGAACTAGGATATGAATTAGGAAGAAAATGAGAAAACTCATATTCCTTGAAGGGATGATTAACAAATCCTTTTTCTATCATATTCCAAGTATATATTTCTACGATCTCCACCATGTCAGGATCAAATGTGACTCACTTGAGTGAGCTAGTATGAGTCATCTAGTATACAAACAACGTATTTGCTTCTAGGGAGGGCACATAGAGGGCATTCTCGAACACTCCATGATCAAATTTGATTGAACCTTTCCTAACAATTGAGATTTGTGAGTCATAACCAATGTGAATGCTTGGTCAACCAGAGATATCCAGAGAATATTGTGATTCTTTAGATGAAACCATGTGGCTAGAGGCTCCAGAATCAATGAGAAAAGTCTGTTATTGATAAAATGATTCCTTCAAAGCATGACATCTCTCAGGACCTTCACTCTTCTTTCCAGGATTAGGATTCCTTGCACCTTTAGGAAGGGAAATATTATTTTGTTCAAGGAGTATAGACATTTTTTCTATGGTTTTATTCAGATATAGGTTCTTTGAATGATTTCCTCTCTTGGAATATGAGCATGTGGCCTTGTCAAACTTTTTGTGCTTGTCGTTCTTGGAACCTGAGGCTCCTTCTGAAGGATTTTGCTTCTCCTTAGGGTTGAAATCAATGTTCTTATTTTCCTTTCCTTTCCACTTCCTCTTTTATTGCACATTCTTATTCTCCCCATCTAATAGAGCCTGATTTTTGGAGGCTTTGGGAGCTCCCATATGTATCAGTTTATCTTTTTCCTAAATAAGAGATTCGACAAAGGAATAAAGGGATGGAATTCACAAATTAGGAGTTATCAGTCTCATAGAGTGAAAGGTAGATACGAACACTGATAATTTTGGGCCAAGTTTTCTTAGAATTGAGAGCACCAAATACTCATCCTTCTTGTCAATCCCAAACTACTTGCATTGCATGGCCAAGGATTTGAACTAGGTGAAGAATTGTTGAATGGTTTTTAATTTTCTAGGATGAAGAGCCACCGGCTCATTCTCCAGAATATGGCCTCTTATCTGATCTTGCTTTCCAAACAATGGTTCGGTCTTCTGCTGTAGTTATTTTGGAATTTTTAATCCATATCGATGGAAGAGTAACTCCTTCAAGATATGAATTCACATGAAACCAAATGCTTCATCTAATTTGTTCAACTACTTTATTTTCTCAAGAGGCTACTGGGGTTTGACCTCCTTGCCCATGGTAACCCTGTATAGACCTTTGTTGCACGACATAATTTTCATATCAGCCCTCCAATCAAGATAGTTCAAGGGTGTGAGGATCCTGGGTATCAAGGCTATTGAATTCTCCATCTGCAGCTTCAGGTAGTAATACAAATCTTATAAATTCTTCATTCTACCAGCAAAAACACTTCAATTCAATATCAAATGAATTAAATTACTCTCTACTTGGACATGTGCACATTCTCTGAGTGCATTACACTTGGGTAGACTTCTTTGGACAAAATACAGAGGGATAAAGGAAAAGATACAAGGAATTATGTGGAACCCGGCTGCTTTTGGTGCATCAATGAAAGTTTCCAAGGATTGAAGTTGGCATGATTACCTGCTCTGATACCATGTAAGGCTTGTTTTACACAAAAACTTGCATATGTTGATGAACATATGAAACCAAGTACAAGGCCCTATTATTAGGAGTGGTGATTAGTCCACATTTTTATATTCCCAAAGGTGCAACGATTAAACCATGTGGTTTTATCGATACTCCAACACCCCCCCCTATGGTGTAGCTCATAGGAATTGGACCTAATACCTTAGCTCTAATACCATGTTCAATTTAGAAAATATTAGGATCTTTAAAGTTTAGGTTGAACCTCACTGTGAAAGAAGTATGAAGAAGGAAGAATAAATTTAGTACAATGATCAAACAATCATGGTGAAATTGAACAATCAAGAGAGTAAAATTGGCCATCATAACATTACTCTCATTATTATTAATTTGTGTGTAATACAATGATGATACAATAGGGTAAATTCGACTCCAGTACTAACTCAATGTGGGAAAATCACAACTAGGAGCTCACTAATGTAACCAAGGACACCTAAATTATCTCACAATGAATTAAATGAAAAAGGTAGGTAGGGAAAGGTTCCTAACCTCCTTAAATCAAGAAAATGTGATGCTAGGATAATTGGAGATGAACTAACTGATTCCCATTGGAGAATAACTCAACATAGACTAGGGTTAACCGATGGCCAAAGTCCCATGAAACATTGTGGGTTCCTAATCATAGGGATTGGACTCTCGAGCTCCTAAACTCATGGAAACTGGTGCATCAAGTGGTAGGTGGGACCCAAATGAGGTCCCCATGGAAATAGTGAGGTGGAAACATACTCCTAATATAGGAAATGGAATTTAGACTATGGTGGTCAAGGGAGGATTATAATTAATCCTAAAACTAGGGACTATAGCCCCTATAACACCTTGAATAGAATTTACACCCTTGTCATGAAGGTGTCTCCTTAGTGGTTATAAAATAACACAATTATTTTGACACATGATCCATCAGTCCACTCCCACCTTAACTTTGGATCTATTACAAACCTTTTAAGAGGTCCATGGACCAAATATTACAAAATATTTAATTAAACCTTTCAAAGAATTACAAGAACATTTTGAATATTTTGGATTGAACCTAATCCACTCCTCTGGATCACTGTTTTCCAAGTTGTTAACCCTCATTACCTTCCCCAAAACAACTTATTTAAATAGACACCTCCAAATACTCTTTGCAACCAACACCTCTCCAAACACATGTAAGTTCTTTAACCTCTAACCACCATGTTTTTTTATTTGCAATCCTTTACCACTTGATGAGTGAAAGACCATCATTTTCCTTCCTACCCAAGCACAAGAAGCATGATAAATTCCTTCTAATATTTTCTAATATTGATTTTGGAACATATACAATAAAAAACCAATATGTAGGTATTCTCCTAAGAACTGAGTAAGCAAGAACCAACCTTCCCCTCCTCTACAACCAATGATGATACCAACAATTAATTCTTTCTTTGATATTCCTATCTATCCATAACTAATAATATATTTTGTAATTAGTAGGATTTAAATTAAACCCCTTACACTTTAATCCTTTATTAATAAGCTTAAGCTTCATTAGAATCACCTAGCCCATCCTCACTTCAAGTTTACATTTACCTCATTGAATAACAAATAAGCCTTTCTTTGGTTAACATCCAATTTTGTAGACTTGCAAAATATTTCTAGAATGATCTTAAGACAATTAAATTCTTGTAAAGTACCTCTACCAAAGAGGAGAACAACATAAAAAAACAAAAAATGAATTACAACTCTGCCCGCTAAATTGGTCTCATTAAGGTGCCCAACACACTTTTCCTCTAGAATCAATATGATTATAGATTCTACAACTAAAATTAATAGGAAAGGAGAGAAGGGCAACCCCTTCCTAAAGCCTCGAGAATCCCTAAATAACTCATAAGGTGACCCATTTATCAAAACTACAAAAATACAAAATTCCAAACATCGCATAATCTAGTTCACAAACTGAATATTCAACCCAATTTGCAAGAGCACCAACCTCAAACAAACCTAAATAACTTTATCATAAGCCTAATAAAAGTCAATTTTTATCACCATCACTTCTCTTTTCCCTTAATAGAATGAAATAATCATTCCCTATCACAGCTTTATCATGAAATTTTCTATTAAAACTAAAACCAAACTACTCCTGAAAAATAGAAGTATATAGGGCTTCCTTCAATCAAATTGCAATAATATTTGCCACAATTTTGTGCACAAGATTGCACAAAGAAATTTATCTAAAGTCCTCGAAGGTAGATAGGTTGTTTTTTTTGGGTACCGAGGCTATAAATTTAGCATTCATTTCCCAATAAATTCCTAGAGGGATTGGATTCCTCTATTACCCTTAATAGGTCTTCCTCCAACAAATCATAAAATCTCAAGCAAAAATTGATAATCTATCCATCTGACCAGGGTATTTTAGTATTCTTTACTGAACTCAAGGCCTCCTTTTATTTTATTTTTTGTAATTTCAGTTTCTAGAATTACATTAAACTCCTCATCAAACATATTGGGGAACAATATAACTACGCTCATTATCTCTCACTACACTCTCTTTGAACAGATCATGAAGCTGATATTTACCTACTTGAGCCAAATTTTTAAAAGAAGATACTTTTGATCTATCCTCCCTCTCCATCCCCCAAATAGTATTAATTTTTTCCCTCCATGTTGCATATTTGTGAAAAAATTGTGTTGTTGTCACCTCGATAATCCAAATTCCCCAAATTTTAAACCTCCACTTGGTTTCCTCTATCTCTAGTAAATATTAATTTTTTTATTATAAATCCTTCAATAGATTGGAATCTTCTTACAAAAATACTCCACTAGAATTTTGATCAAAAAGTGTCTTTATGGAAGCTTCCACCTCCTTCAAGTGATTCTTATATTCCTTGTCTTTATCCTTTTCCCATGCCATTTCTAACCTTTTCACCCTTATTAAATTATTTGAAAAATACAACATCACTGAAACGCCACCATTGGCCTCATAATTTTGCCCAATTATGTTATGCCAAGTTTACCAGACCATTTCTGTGAGGCCACATGGTTGAATTTTAAGGAGGTTGGATATTTCAAAGCTAAATCTTCAAACCTAAATAGAATGGGTAGATGATATGACAATCCACCCAATTTGACCTAGGAGTTATACCTACCTAACTCTTCGAATAGTTTTTTCACCACTAAGAAATGATCTAAATGCTTTGTAATCCCTTCTCTTCCTCTTCTTGAAACTTTTCTAGGTAGGGACTAACTTGTGTCTCTAACAAGTAATGAATTTCACTCTTATAAAAACCTTATGAAATAATTACCAAGAGGATTAGATATTTATTTCTCTCCTTAGAATTCGTTAGAATTAATAGTTACAATAAGATCCCCTCCTATCATCATGTTTTGACCTATAATATTTTGTAGATTCATGAAAAAGTCCCATAATGGTTTCCTATCTAGGTAAGGGGCATACATATATAGTAAGAACATATCCTTCCCCAATTATTTTACTCTTCCCTCCATAAGTATACTTGTAGGAATACAAGCTGTATTAATATATTTGAAACATCCATTTACACTAGTTAAAAGATCTTGGAATAGACCTTACACATAAACCAAACAAAAACACCACCCCTACAAGACCCTCAATAGAGCCTCTATAGAAACAAACCCCGCATACATTGTTTACTGGAGTAAAATCACATTACAATTGAGAACTTTGAGTAACCTTTTGAGGGAACCTCCTAACCATTTCTCATTTAAGGACAGAATAGCCACAGAGAAACAACCTAATGAGGTTTTTTAATTTAAAGACCTGATTGATAGTATTATGTTTACCCTCTCTTACATTATTTGATTCCTTTTGAAGTAGGCTTGGATATAAAGGACTTTCTAAAAACAAGTCTAAGCTTGGATTCTACAACTACTATACCCTCCTTAATACCACCTCCTTCCTCCTTTAAATTAACCTTCCTTGATTAAAAATAATATCAAGAGGAAAACATAGATTTGCCATGGAGAGTCATCGCCTCATACACATCCCCCTAAACCACAGACCCCCGCATGTTGGCTCAGGTTTAGACCCAGGGTTCTAAGCTAAGTTACCAACAATAATACTATGAGCATCGACATTTTCAACATCTAGAAATAATACATTCTCACTCGAGACACTCATAGGATTTATAAACACTGAAAAAAGGAAAGTTGATTGTATAAATCCATCATTCACATTCAACATCTTAAATACGAAACACAATCCATACATAATTCATGTGCAGTAAACATTTAGACACAAAAAGTGGGTTAACAGTTGGTTCTATTAGCACTATGTTTGAATTTTTGAATTATGGGCTTGTAAGGTTTGAAAATGATCCTATTTGATGAAATTTTACAGAAACGCCTTACAGGTTATCGGGTTAGCAAGTTTTTCATCAGGAGCCATCGGATGGAGAGTGGATTGTGATCTATGGTGATAGATCTCTTCTGTAGATCAAAACATGCAGCAGTTGAAATAGGGTAAAGAGTGTTGAGATTCAACGCTTCAGATTCAAGGTGAGGAAGATCAACGGCTCTAAGTCATTCCGCTCGGTGAACATGCCTGGAGAAAGAAACTTTTCCAAATCAAGAAATGATTTAAAAGGTGAAAGGATTGTTGAGCCTCAATTTTGTTATCATTTTTGGCATTAAAATAACACATTTAAATGCATATTATCTTTTGCACATTTTATGTCATGCAGATCATTATTTTATCATGAGGTAAGAACAAATGTGATGTTTATACAATTTTGGTTATTAATATCATTTTTATGATTTTATTAACTCAAAATTGATATTATTAAACCACATTTGATGTATTAACTAACTTATATCTTTGTTTGCAGATTTCATAATCCTTTGGGCTAAATTTATAAACAATACGCATTCAGCTTACCATTTAGCCTGATTTGTGCAACCACTATCTAGTTCGATGTCCAGCTGCATGTCCAGCACATCACACAACTAATCACACAGCTCATTGTCCAGCTCATCATGCAACTCATCATGCATCTCGCTGTCTAGCTCATCATGCAGCTCATCATGCATCTCGCTGTCCATCTCATCACGCAGCTTGTTGTCCAGCTTTCTGTCCATATTGCTAATCAGTCTATGCACTGTTAATAACCAATCTCATGCATTAAACAACAGAACATTCCCAAGATTACTCGTGGCATCCTCTGCTTAATATCAAACCGCCACTAGTTGTGCACTTAAACAATGAAATGATCTCCATTATAGAAGATCTACCATGTATGATGCTTGTGCTCAACACCACACCACAACCATGATAAAAGAGGAGCATGTGTGCCACGTTCTCACTAAAGAAAATCAGACTTGCGCTGAAGAAGGGAAGAGCATCTGCACTGGCATTTGATTAGCTAGATGCCTTTATGCAATTGACTAAATACAGACAGCAGTCGACCACTAAAGGGTCGAATTGCTCAATATCTTGAAAACAATATAAATACTAGCCTTTGTGTGAGTGTTGGTAGTTGTTCATTTCATTTGTTAAACAATAGTTTTTGGAGAGTTTTGTAACTCTGTTCCATCATTTTAATAAAGAGCTATATGTGTTGCTATTTATGATTACATTTGAGTAAGTGCTAGCCAGGAGTCACCCCTGATTGCTGAGAGGGCCCCTCATCAACCAGAGGTTTTCTTTTGTTGTTTTCATTATTTTTCTTTGTAGCTAATTCAGTTTTTATTTCTAGTTTGTTTATTTCATTAAGTTACTATAAATGTTTATTTCATTTGCTCTCAGTGTAATGCATTTTATTTCCAGAATTAAATAGATAGATTGCGCACATAGTTGTTTTCTATTTGTTTCTGTCATTTCATTTCAAGCTTAGTAATTAGTTTTGTTCATAAGAAGACATAGTAGATTGTTTTCAACAATTTAAATATATTAAGTTCTGTTTATTTCTTTCCTGTTGTAAGTTTATGCAATTTAAATTCCATTTTGTTTATTAATATGCAATGATTTTCTTATTTTAATGTATTTGTTAATTTGTTTATTTCACTGTTAAATATGATGATTAAATAGGTTTATTTATTTCCTTTATGCATTGTATAAACATGTGCACAAAATCAACTGATAATTAGATCATTTAGGTCTTTTTCTATTGTTTTCTGTATACAGACTGCCATTTGGACTATTTGTTCTGTCTTTCATTCAGTCTGTCTGTCCATTCTATTATCCAGTCATTCATCCAGTCTGTTATTCATCTTACTGTTTCATTTTTAATTTTTTTAATGAGTTTTGAATCTATTTAAAGATTTGTTTCTTTGGTTTTTAGATATGCTTTGACTGTAATAGTTAAATTACAGTTTTATTGATCATTTAGACTTAAAGTTATATTGTTTTTCTTTATTAAAGTTTTATCCTTTCACTTTAAACATGTTTTGACTTAGGGTATGTTTTGTTTCTTTTATTTGTTTCTGATTCTTCTTACTATTGTATTGTTTTATAATTATGCTTTTGGATTAATTTATCCATTTGCATGTAAAACTTAGGATTAGTAGTGTTATCTTTAGCTTTAGGAATAGTTTCATTTTTCACTATATGATTACTAAAAGAGACCCGTAGGGTAGAATTCAGTTTCTTTATTAAGTTTTCTACTTACTTCTCTTATTCATTTTTCTTTATTAATTTTTCTACTTGCTGAATTTCTACTTGCTACTCTTACTTAGTTTTCCATTCACTTATTTAAGTTTTCTTTGCATCATAGCCTTTTAAGTAGTTGTTGATAGTATCCTTTTTAGTTAGGAGTTATTTGTTTTTTAGTTGTTGTACTTGCATTTCCAAATGTACACTTTCTTTGCTTAGTTAGTTTTTGAAGTCAATAAATAGACTTTGTCATAAAAAGTAGTGATTGTATTCTCATTTGTTAATTAGAATAGGCTAATATTATCCTGGTTTGATGCTTTGTTCTAGTTCAATAACATTAATGATTGGATTATTAGGAGTTTGTCTCAGTTTTTCATTTTGAAATATCTTCCAATCCTTTGTTTTTTAAAATATTTCTACAACGCCCTAAGAACCCCTATACCTTTGCATATATTTTGTAGCAACCCTAAGTCTATCGACCCCGGTTGATAATTACATATTAGGTAAATTAATATAGGCATTATAACATCCAACAAGGATCGGACAACAAAGATAAGAGAGGAGGTATATCTGCGGTCTCGAATGATTTCACGGATTGAACTAGCACGAACAAAGCTAGGATTTCAATCCATGGAAAGTGGTAGGGGCTACGAAGATCTACAGTCGAAACGAGAGATAGGGTTGATCGACGGGTGAGAAATATTCCGTGATCCAAAGTTGCTCGAATGGTTAGATAAAAAGAGATGGGTGGAATATTAAAGGTCTCAAGGTTGAACGGTCCCAATGAAAACTAATTATAGATTGACGGTGGACGTTGATTACCCAAAATGATCTGTGTTGGTTGGTAGTGTAGAGTTTCGACATGAAGGTCTTGTATATCGATGGCTTGAATTCAAAGGAAGGAATACCCATATGCATTTTGTGGACCGTCAAATGATTTCCCGACGCTATTTGTGATGCAACCACATGATAGATCATCCTCGTGGCAATGCCATCTTGCCCAAAACCAGATATCCATTGTATGGCTGGCATGTGAAATCAGAAGGACATCATGAAAATCTAAGAAGCAGAGCAACGAATATGATCAACACACATAGGAAGGAAAGCGTAGCGAAAGAGCTGTTGTGATATCGTCTTCTTAGGGACAAAAAGGAAAGAAAATTTCTAGTCCATATGCCCTGAAGCATATGGTCGACGAGGAAGGATAGTGTCGGAATTCATTTCCACAGCTAGTAAGGAAATGCCGCAACAGATAAGGTAGTGTGACTAGATCTCCAACGGAAAAGGAATCCCTCGGCTCATGTGCTTTCTCATGTCATCACCATGCTACTTGATGATGAAATGTGCACAAATGCTGACAGGTCATCCCTGTGTCCAGTTTTCCAATCCTATATAAACACCACCATTCAGAGCCATTAAGGCGCATGGGATGAGCTAGTATAGAAACAAAGCTCGAAGTATCATTCTACTGGAGGTTTTGTGAATTCTGAGAGATTTACAATGGTGATATGGTTTAAAAAACATGTCATTCTAGGTTTGTTTCTGGTTGGTGAGCTTGATTCCACACTCATTTATCGCCTTGGTTTTTTACACCAGGGAAGAACCAGCCATTAGGGAACAAACATAAAGAACTTTGAGAGATACAACTATTTTCAGATAGCCATACCTCTAGCTCCGTGGTGCCTGGGTTTTCATGTCTCATGGGTGTCTCTCCAGAACCCCCGTATGCAATCACTACCTCCAAAGCCTCGGTACATGCTGACCATGTTTAGCAGTGACTAGTATGAGAGAAGGATCGTACTAGAAGGGTGTGTGTCCAAAGTCTTCATAACTGCCTTTGTGAATTCCAGTTTCCAACTTTATCTGAGGTGATGAGGATGTCGAAGGCACACCCCACCATATTTCCTATAGAAGATCCCACCTCGGGGGACGTGAGGAGTACAAGAATGACAAGCTACTGCAGAGGTTTGTTTCTACTAGATGCAATGCAGCCCTTATTCAAGTCCCCTCATACAATAGTGTTACCCACAGAGGGGGAGCTGTGAAGAAGGATGAGCATGGAAAGAATATAAACTTCTTTTCTAGCTTTGAGCCCATGCAAAAAGGTGCCTTTGAGCATGGAACGAACACAAAGGGAAGGACATGTTGTTGACTCGATAGACAGACAAGTGGTTGAGCCCAAACAAAAATGAACCACTAGAATCATCTTGAGATGTCATTTTCATGACCCGCAAGCTCATAACCAAAAACGTCGTGCTTCCATCCAGATTGAGCATGCGCATTAGCTCCATGATTTCTATTTAAATATATGTAAACCATGGCAGAAGTACCACGCTCTAGTTGTTAGTTTTGATTATGACTGTAAACAGTTTCAGATCCTATTTCGAGGATTAGCCTCGGGGGTCTGAAACATTATAAATTGGCTCCCCATAGAGGGGATAGGGGTTGGGTTTTCAAAATAGGAGAGGTTCTGTATTGTAAGGGGTTTCAGTTTTTAGAGATGAAAAAAATTACAGAGGAGGAACGTTAAATCTCTCATGGCGGAGATTCATGTAACATCTTTTTCTTCAATAAGTAATTTCTTTACGTGATTGTTTATCCTATTTTTCCACTCCATTATTGTATTTTATTTCATGCTTGAGCATTAGTGTATATGGGCCATAATTCATCTTGTATGCTCTAGGTCCAATGTTTCAAGAATTTTCAAACATTTTCCTATAAAGTCTTGTAGAATTCACCCTAGTTAGGTGCTATGTTTGATGGGTTGTCTCCTTTTCTCTGCTAATCAACCTACTAATACATCCAGATTAAAGAAAAGGTGGTTTTTACCTTGCCTTTGTCCACAAAAATTCATGACTTCCTACCCACTACATCCTATTTCAAACCTGATCGTTGACTCCATTGCCCATGATCTCCTCCATGATTGTCCCAACAAACTTTATAAAAACAAACTTGTTCTATTTCAGAAATCTAACCTTCTGACTGTCTTTGATTGAATATCTTAAGCATAAAAACTTTGTAAATAGTGAGAGATCTCTCTCTGATTGTATTAGGTCAAAAATACAGTCTAAAGTGGTTTTTGTTGTTACCTAAAGATTTTCCTTTCACAACCTGGGTACATTCTGAGTGTTAGAAAAATGGCACCGTTGCTGGGGATGAAGTTTGAAATCTTTCCCTGGGTATGAACGACATAGTTATAGATTTGATTGTTGATGGTGAACAACAGTCAGACATCAAGAAGGTTGTGCATCTTTCACTTGGAGACTCCATTCTTAGAGAATCTAGATTACAATGACTGCACTGGTGATATGATCCAGAGATCAATTTTTCAAAGAAAATCGGGAGGCTCTACTGGGGAAATGAGCTCATTATAAAAAAATGTAGAAATGAATGATAAAAGGTTAGGGTAATCAACTTTCAGTTTTCTCCAAGATGTCTTATCCCTTTTTGTAAATTTTTTGCTATCTTTTCCTAAGCTTGTCAAAACAGTTTTTCATTATGCATTGCACTCAAAACAAAACCATGAATTTACTCCTGTATATTCTTCTTTACAAACTGAAAGTATTCCATAACCCAGTATGTTTGATTTTGATCGAGATATTTCATTCGAACCACATGACATTAAAGGCCACCCTTGTGAGCCTCATGAAACCACAGTTGATAATACTTCCATTCCACATAACTCTATTTCTTCCAATATCCCAAATTGATACAAACCACTTCACTTACCTCTTATTCTTCATGATTTCCCTATAAAGCACTACAAGTACCTTCCTAAGTTTGATGCAGAATCTAAGAACCTTACAACTGAAAAACATTTACAAGCCTTTGAGCATTTCCTTGACCTCTTTGAAGTAGAACATGTTGATGTCTGCATGCATTAGAGGAAATTTCAACTCAAAATGGGCCTTTTAACTTTAACTCAAATTCCATGTCATCATGTGTTAGCCAATGAAATTGATTTAAATTTGAAATACCGTATAGGTCTTAAACACTTTTTTAATATAAATTTGGGGATATGTATCATAAAAAAAACTACTTTTTTTGTTTGTATTTTCGACATATATCCCCGTGGTTTTACTCAAATTTCGATCAGGAGAGCTCATTGGATGTGGAATTAAATTCCACATCCAACGAGTACCCACTTGGCATACTGTTGACGGACCCCGCTACCCCAAAAACAAAAAATAATTGAAAAAATGTGATGATGACATCATCATCACATTTTTCAGGTATTTCTTGTTTTTGGGGTAGCAGGGTTCGTCAAAAGTATGCCGAGTGGGTACTGGTTGGATGCGGAATTTAATTCTGCATCCAACGAGCTCTCCCGATCAACATCATCACGTTTTTTCAGGTATTTCTTGTTTTTTGGGTAGCAAGGTCCATCAAAAGTATGCCTAGTGGGTACTTGTTGGATGCGGAATTTAATTCCGCATCCAATGAGCTCTCCCGATCAAAATTTGAGTAAAAACACAGGGAGATATGTCGAAAATACAAACAAAAAAGTAGTTTTTTTCTTTTCTTCCTCCAAAATTAATAAATATTATTTTATTATTTTAACTATTATTTTATTAATTTTTTTTAGGAGGCCCATTTTGAGTTGAAATTTCCTCTAATGGGGATTTTTCCCAATCTTTGCAAGGAGATGCTAAGGAATGGTTTAAGCACTTACAGCTTGAATCCATTAGTACATGGGAAGAGCTTTCTGACATCTTTTTGAAATTTTGGGGTAAGAGAAGGCCATTGAACCAAATACTTTCAGAGTTCTATTTCCTGAAGAAACAGGAGGGCTAAACCATGTCTAGTTTCAATAGGAGGTTTGCAAGATTTTACTATAACATGCTAAAAGGAATCTGGCCTCTTGAAAATCCTGCTAAGCTTCATTATGCAGCTACCTTTCATCCTAAAATGTCATTACTTCTTTTGGAGAGAAAGTCAGTCACATTGCAACACATGTTTATTGATTGTTTGGAGGTTGAATATAATCTTAGGATGTCTAAAAATTTTTCAGACCAAGACAATGGTGATAAAATGGAAAATAAATTAAACTTGGATGAGCAACATAAACAAAAAGAAACATTCTTTGTGCATCTCAAACCCTATCTTAGTAAACAGAGAAATGATCAGCCCAATGATGTAGAAGAAAATGGTTTTACTAATTTGTTTTCTGAATATTTCAATCAGCCTGTTACAAATTCTGTTAGTGGTGATTTTAAAAAGGTTTTCGGTATTCCCATATATGATGAATACAAGGATGAATGCCTGGATGTTATACCTAAAAAACCAGCTATAAAGTTGAGGTCTTTTAGTGAAGAAAATATGACTGTAATCCAAAGTCAAAAGGATGAAAAAATAGAGGACAATGAGTGTGCTGAAGGTGACAGTTTACCTTTGTGTTATTCTTCATTTGAACTGATACGACAAATATTTAAAGCCTCTAAACAGAAACATAAATTTGTGGATATGGTACATTTCATGAACTTGTTAGAAATAGAAGATGATGAGGATGAACAATCATGCAGTCAATCTCAGCCTATGAAAAAATCAGTGGTTTGAAATGAGGCATTGGATCACAAAGAGAGAGGTGAGGGTTCTCGAATAAATGCTTCTTTAAATATTTCACATGAATCAATTTCACCTCAAGAAGAAATGGTTTATTTGCTTGATTATATTGAAGAACAAAATGATGTTTCTCTTGAAGTGATTTGGAAGGATGAAGTTGCAAATTCAGAAATTTTGAATGAAATTGAGGATATTTCATTTGAAAACAGTCATGAGAGTTCCTCTCAAGATTATTTTGAAGTTCAGTTGGACAATATGCAAGGTGAGTTTCATTTTCAACAGCTTTCCAATGGTAAGAAAAGGACAGAGTATGTTGAGAGTTGTCTGGCTTTTTATGATCCAGTAGCAAAATACATGGATAGATTTTTTGGATGGGGAAGTTGGTTATGTGTTTGCAGTAAAGAATTTTTTTTTCATCATAACCTTTTGCCATTATGTTCCTATGTTCTAATTTTAATCAAGCATGAAGAAGAAACATAATTATTGGATAAACTTCTTGAGTGGCTTCATTGGAAGTCAGAATTTACTTGATTGGGAATTTGTGTTTAGTTAAGTAAGAAATGATCAACATGGCGAGCATTTCTTTCAACAATTTTAAGTTTAGTTTTAGTTTCAAGTGCAGTCTAGTTATAGGTTAAAGTCAGCAGTTCCAATCATTTTCAGTTTTCAGAGCATGGGCAGGTGACTGTTTACATATTGACATGAATTTGCTTGCAGAATAGTCCAGTTTATGGTCCAACTCAGAGTTGGTTGCAAGTTTTAGAGAAATACTATGAGAATCCCAATGGACCTGGCACTTGGTCTACGAGGTTATTTTCTACCTCATTGTGAGGATAGCATCCCTAATGGATCCAACTGTTAGCACTATGTTTCAATTTTTGAATTATGGGCTTGTAAGGTTTGAAAATGATCCTATTTGATGAAATTTTATGGAAACACCTTTCAAGTTATCGTGTTAGAAAGTTTTTCATCGGGAGCTGTTGGATGGAGAGTGGATTGTGATCTACGGTGATAGATATTTTCTGTATATTGAAACATGCAGCTGTGGAAATAGGGTAAAGAGTGTCTAGATTCGATGCTTCAGATTCAAGGTGAGGAAGATCAACGACTCTAAGTCATTATGCTCGGTGAACATGCCTAGAGAAAGAAACTTTTCCAAATCGTGAAATTATTTAATGGGTGAAAGGATTGGATGATGAAGATAAGAGAGTAGGTATATTTGCATGATTCTGTGGATTGAACTAGTGCATACAAAGCTATGATTTCAATTTGTAGAAAGTGGTAGGGGCTGCGAAGATCTACGGTCGGAATGAGAGATCGGGGTGATCGACGGGTGATAAATATTATGCGATCCGAAGTTGCTTGAATGGTTAGATAAAAAGGGACAGGTAGAATACTAAAGTTCTTGAGGTTGAATAGTTTCGATAAAAACTAATTATAGATCAATGGTGGACGTTGATTCCCCAAAATGATCTGTGATGGTTGGTAGTGTAGAGTTTCGACATGAAGGTCTTTTATATTGACGACTTGAATTCAAAGGAAGGAAGATCCACAGGCATTTTCTTGACCGTCTAATGGTTTCTCAACTCCATTTGTTATGAACCCACAGGATAGATCATCCCCACGGTAGTGCCATCTCTCCCAAAACCAGATATCCATCGTATGGATGGCATGTGAAATCAGAAGGATATCATGAAAATATAAGAAGCAGAGTAACAAATCTGATCACCACACGTAGTAGGGAAAGCGTAGGGAAAGAGTTGTTATGATATCGTTGTCTCAAGGACAAAAAGGCAAGAAAATGTGCAGTCCATGTGCCCTGAAGCGTATGGTCGACTAGGAAGGATAGCATCTGAAGTATTTGCCGCAGCCAGTAAGGAAATGTCGTAGTAGATAAGGCAGGGTGACTAGATCTCCAACGAGAAAGGAATCTCTAGGCTCATGTGCTCGCTTGTGTCATCACCACGCTATTCAACGATGAAATGTGTACAAATTCTAACGGGTCATCCCCGTGTCCAGTTTTACAATCCTATATAAACACCACCGTTCAAAGCCATTAAGCCCCATGGGATGAGCTAGTATAGAAACAAAGCTTGAAGTATCATTTTGCTGGAGGTTCTGTAAATTTTGAGAGATTTGCAATGGTGATCTGGTTCAAAAAAATTGTTAGACCAGGTGTGTTTTTGGTTGGTGAGATCGATTCCAGGCTCATCTATCACCTTGGGTTTTTACACCAGGGAAGCACCAGCCATCAGAGAATATATGTAAATCAATTTGAGAGATACGCCTGTTTTTAGATAGCCATACCTCCAGCTACGCGGTGCCTAGGTTTTCATGTCCTATGGGTGTCCCTCTAGAATCCCCACATGCAATTGCTTCCTCCAAATCCTTGGTAGGTTGTGACCATATTTAGCAGAAACCAGTAGGAGCGAATGCTCGTATTGGAAGGGTGGGTGTCCAAAGTATTCATCACCGCCTTTGTGAATTCCAATTTCCAACTTTATCTAAGGTGGTGAGGAGGTCGAAGGTGCACCCCACCGTATTTCCTGTAGGAGATCCCACCTTAGGGGAGGTGAGGAGTACAAGAATGACAAGCCACTACAGAGGCATGTTTCTACCAAAAGCAATGAGGCCCTTCTCCAAGTACCCTCATACAACAGTGTTACCCGCAGAGGGGGGAGCTATGAAGAAGGATGAGCACGGAAAGGATATAAACTCCTTTTCCAGTTTTGAGCCCATGCACAAAGGTGCCTTTGAGCAAGGAATGAACACAAAGGGAAGAACACATCACTGACTCGACATATAGACAAGTGGTTGAGCCTAGTAAAAAATGAGCCACCAGAAGCATCCTAAGATGTCGTTTTCATGACCTGCAAGCTCAGAACCGGAAACTTCATGCTGTCATACAGACCGAGCATGCGCATTAGCTCCATGATGTCCATTTAAATATATGTAAACTGTGACAGAAGTACCACACTCTAGTTGTTAGTTTTGATTATGACTGCAAACAGTTTCAGATCCTATGTCGAGGATTAGCCTCCAGGGTCTGAGACATTACAAATTGGATCCCCATAGAGGGGAGAGTGGTTGGGTTTTCAAGAGTGGAGAGGCTCTGTATTGTAAGGGGTTTCAGTTTTTAGAGATGAATAAAATTGTAGAGGAGGAATGTTAAACCTCTCATGGAAGAGATTCCCGTAACATCTTTTTCTTCAATAAGTAATTTCTTTACATGATTTTTTATCCTATTTTTCCACTCCATTGTTGTATTTGCTTTCATTCTTGAGCATTAGTGTATATGGCCAAAATTCATCTTGCATGATCTAGGTCCATTATTTCAGGTATTTTCAAACATTTTCCTCTAAATTCTTATAGAATTCACCCTAGTTAGGTGTTATGTTTGATGGGTTGTCTCCTTCTATATGCTAATCAACGTAATGATACTGTTATCACTCCAGGAAACTCTTCCGGCAATGGCGCCAATTTATTGTCACTCCAGGAAACTCCTCTAGGTTGTAGCTCGAGGATGCCTGGTAACTTAAAATGTCTTTAGGGTTTTATAATATGGATCAAGTCAGGTGACCTATATAACCTCCCACTCTCAAGACATGCATGAAGCTCACTCAATTACAAGGATTTTAGTTACAACTTGTTCAGTAGTTTGACAATAAGGTGCAAGGATGGAGAACTCATCAAGCTGGCAGACTTACATACAAAACAGATGCGTATAAATGGCTAAATCCTGACAAGGATGGTACTTATAAATAAAATCACATTAAATCACCAATAGGATGACAACTATTAGCTATTAATCAACTTGAAAATCACCTAAATGCACATTCAGGCATAAGTACAGTAAAGATAAAGATGATGGCTGAACAACTCATAACAAAAGAGCTTATAATTAGAATAAACAAGATGAGACACTTGACAATTAAATAGGCTTACAAATCCCTGAAGTTGAACCCTTATTATAAAATCAATCATGGGCTTTATAGCCTTCTACAAAAAATGACATGTCTTGAAACTTTGATCTATTTTCACAAAAAATACTCAGAAGTGATAGTTTTTCAGATTAGGGTTTAAAACCCTAGCTAACTATTTGTCTATATATTATGAAGATCTAGTTCACTAAGCGAATACTAAATAACTGCAGTAGTCATCGATAATCACCACTACTAGTTCAGTATGAATTGCTACCAACAGCCAGTGTCTCGATGGTTAACTGAAGTGACCTTTCTTGTTTAATCCACCAAAATTTTCTACCTTGTCGCCGCGGTCACCGATCGGAAGCTCTGACCTCTAACCATTGGCACCCCAAGCCTCAATGCTGATGCAGTGTTGGTGCCTCAAATGACTAATCTTCTCAGCATCGGTGATCAGAACCCGAAGAGTGAACATATCGGAGCTTTCAACCGCTAGCTTGTCGGCGATCGAAAGCTGTACTCACTAATGTGTCGAAACTTCTTATCTGAACGCTGCCACAGTGTTGGTGCCCCAACTAACTAACATCATGATAGTTTCTTCATCGGTGATCGAAAACTCTTTTCTCTAGCCCATCGGTGCTCCAAACCCGAACGTATCGGCGCTTTCCATCACTAGCTCATCGGTGATCGAAAGCTCTGTCTTCTATCCCATCAGCGCCCCAAGTCTCAATGTTGCTGCTATTTCAGAGGTGAAACAAACTAATTTTATCGTTGTCAAAGGTCAGTAAAATTTTTAATTAGAGATTTAGTTCTCTATGCCGCCGTTGTTTTAGAACTTTAAACCACTAGCTTCGCGATCAGAAATCAGAAGCTCTAGCCACTATCCCATCAGCGCCTTAGACAGAAACGTTGCCGCAATGTTGGCATCTCAAAATACTAACGTCATGATCGGAACCTAAAACCACTAGACTCTTTGTCAGCGATCGAAACCTAAAACCACTAATAATCAGCGATCAGAACATCAAGCCACTAGCGCATCGAAACTTTAAATCTGAGCGATGCTGCTACTTCAGAGGTGAAACAAACTAATCTTATCAGCATCGGTGATTGAAATATCTTTCTTCTATCCCATTGGAACTTTAAACCACTAGCTTCGCGATAAAAATCAGAAGCTCAAGCCACTAACCATCGAAACTTTAAATCTGAGCATTGCCATTGTTTCGTAGCTGAAACAAACTAATCTTCTTAGCATCGGTGATCAAAACCCCAAACCACTAACCATCAACACTTTAAACCACTAACCACCGAAACTTTAAACCACTAGATTCTCTACAGTGGTGGCATTGTAGCTAACTAAAACTCTGAAACGTCAGCGTAATAGAGGACTACACCTCCGATCACTGTTTCAAAAATGTTCTGATGGTAGTAAAACATTTAGCAATACGCCTAAGTGCCGAAGGGGTTTTCCACCTATTATTTATCTTCCAACTTTCAGTGGCTAATGAGATGTTCTGATCCTCACCGAAGCCATTGAAAGCTACAACTTGTGAAATTTTTACCCAAATAAAAAAACAAAGGCTTTCAAACTGTCAGTGATATTCATATCCGTCATCGCATGAGTTAAATTCTTCATACTATCAAAATAAATTTATTTTGGGAGATAACATCTGGCTCCTACTTGGGGATGGGAACCTCCCTGTGAGGTCCCAAGAACCCCAAACCAAAATGCCTTTCCCTAAAATAACTAAGTAACTTAACACTATCCTTTATTGTTCCATTGGGCATGGAGTTTATTCTGAAAGCAAAACAACCTACTATCTACTAATTTACAATCATAAGGCCTCAGAGCCTCAAATAAAATAGAGCTTCAAGAACCGACCATTTACTGGGCCATCAAATACCTCTTCACCTTCCAGACTCTGCAATTTGAAGGTGTTATTCTTATGTACCTGGGCTATCACAAAAGGGCCAAGCCAGAACAAGTCAAATTTTCCATGTTTCCCTTGTCCTATCTAACAGCATCCCACTTGAGGACCCAATATCTGACTTGGAAGTTGTCTGCCTTTGCTCTTTTGTCAAACATGCCCTTTATCCTCTATTGATGAGCTTCTAATTTTCCTACAACTTGCTCCCTTATTTGTTGTAATCCTACCAAATCCATTATCCTTCTTACCATATCATTTGGTTCATCCTCCTCTTCCTGAAAGAACTTTCCCACTGGAAGGATGAGCTGGATAGGAAAGATGGTCTCAGTTCCATAAACTTGTTTGAATGGAGAATCCCCTATGGATATTTTGTCTATTATCCTATCAGCCCATAAAACAAACTTAAGATTTGAATCCCAGTTTTTCTGATTTGTCTCTAGCAGTTTCCTGATGATTCTCACTAAGCTTTTGTTGGATGACTTAGCTAGGCCATTTCCTTGTGGGTAATAGGATGTGGAGGGCACCGGTTGGATACCCATTGATTCACACATTTTAACTAATGCCCCAACCTTAAAATCTGGTGCATTATCAATTACTAACCTTATTGGGCAACCAAACCTGCTGAATATGTTCTCATATAAAAATCTCATGATGACTTGATGAGTGACATTTCTGGTGGGTACTGCTTCTATCCATTTGGTAAAGTATTCAGTGGCTACTAAGATCCATTTATGCTGTCCATTGGAAGATGGATTTATTTCTCCTATGAAATCTAGAACCCATTGCTAGAAAGGCCCATTCACTGTAACAGGCCCAAGGGGCAAGGATTTGAGCTGCCGCTTCCCTATAAATCTATGACATTGGTCACAGGCCCTTACAAAAGTGCATACATCAGCAAAGAGGACTAGCCAATAGTATCCTGCTCTTAATATATTGTGGGTTGTGGCTTTCCATTAGTGGTGGCCTCCACATGTACTGGAATGAAAGTGATGCATGACTTGATTTGCTTCCTCTTTATCTAGACACCTTAACAAAATTCCAGACTGATCCCTCCATTACAACAGTTTGTCAATTATGCAAAACTTAATAGATTTCAACTTGAGAGCTCGTGATTGGTTAGGAGTGAGATCAGGGGAAACTTCTAATTTTAGAAAAAATTGAATGATACCTGAGTACCACTCATAGGAAGATATGTTCTCAGCTACTGATGGACTGTTATTCTGATCTTGATTTACTTCTGTTTCAGCTGCTACCATAGTTCGCACCTTTGTTGATCTAACACATGTGAAATTTATTCCCATCAATTCACAGTTTTCTTTGGCCATGAGTTTGGCCAGACCTAATCCCTTTACCATCTTGGTGGGTTTCACCTCTACATCAAACTCAATGAGTTTGGAAATCCACTTAGCTCTCTTCCCATCAATGTTAGGCTGAGTCAAAACATCCTTCACAGCAGCTGAAGGGACATATGCAATGACCTTTGCATGGAGAATGTAGATTCTGAAAGTCTTCAAAGATTTTATGAGAGCATAAGCCTGCTTCCCAATTGGGTCATACTTCATCTCAGCATCTCTCAGGGTTCTGCTGAAAAAAGAAATTGGATGATCAAGACCTTCATCATTCTTTTGTAATAGTACAACTGCCACTGTGTCATAAGATGCAAAAGAGAAAATGTAAAAACCCTTGGTGTAGTCAGGACTAATCAGGGTTGGGGCCCCCATGATGGCTTTCTTAATGTCTTCAAAATAGTTTCTGGCCTGGTCAGTCCACTTTATTTCTGCATCCTTTTTTATCATGACTGTTATGTGCTTTACCAACTCAGAGAAATTAGGAATGAATTTCCTGACAAATTTTATCTTGCCTAGAAAAGACTGAATGTCTCTTTCTGACCTTGGTATTTATAGCTGCTGAATTGTCTCCACTCTTACTGGATCGATATTTACACCTTTAGCTGAGACTATGTGTCCTAAGAGCTTTCCTTCGTTAAGTGCAAACTGGGACTTCTTGGGATTCAGTGATATTCCATACCTTCTGCACTTCAGAAATACCTTCCTTAAATGCTGCAAGTGGTCATGATGGCTATGAGAGTAAAATGTTAAGTCATCCAAATATATCAGCACAAATTTATTTCCTAGCCCTACAAAATCTAGGTCCATGGCTCTTTAAAAAGTAGCCCCAACATTCATTAGCCCAAATAGAATTTTAGCATACATGAAGGTTCCCCAGAGGGTGGTAAAGGCAGTCTTCTCTTGGTCATCAGGGTGTACAACAACTTGGTTGTATCTAGAGAAGCCATCAAGGAAGGACATAACCCTAGCCCCCAAGACTTTCTATAATAGGTGTTCCATCTTGGGCAGTGGATAGTTTTCCTTCTTGGAACACTTGTTTAGGTTTCTAAAATACACACACAACCTGATTTCTCCATTTTTATTTCTCACTACTACTAGGTTTTCAATCCACAAGGTTCAAATTCAGGGATTTATGAGCTAATAATGCTTTGAAGCTTATCATTTTACTTATTCATGATATAAGCTCTTTTGTTGTGATCTATTCAGGCATCATCTCTTTCTTTACTGTATTTATGCCTGAATGTGTATTTAGGTCATTTTCAGATTGACTATTAAAAAGTTGATAGTTGTCATCCTATTGGTTTATTAATGCTATTTGATTTATAAATACCATCCTCATCAGGATTTAGCCATTTATATGCATGTGTTTTGTATGTAAGTCTGCCATCCTGGTGAGTTATGCATCCTTGCACCTTATTGTCGAACTTTTGAGCAATTGAAACTAAAAGCCTTGTAAATGAGTCAGTTTTATGCATACCTTTAAAGTGGAAAGGTTAGATAGGTCAACTGACTTGATCCATATTAGAAAACCCCAAATTGTTTTTTAAGTTACCAGGCATCCAAGACCTACAACCTAGAGGAGTTTCCTCGAGTGATAATAGATACCTACATATTGAAGAAAGGGTGTTTACCTTGCCTCTTTCCACAAACCTTCATGAATTCCTACCCCCTGTTAACTTGAAAAATCCCTCACTCAGCTCTACATGGCCTACACCACCCAAGGAAACCCATGATCGACCCTCGTAGCACCCCATTAGACCCCCACACCCTCAAAAAGGCTTAAGTATGAAGAAAAGGGCTTAAAAACCCCCAAAAGGAGTTGAAACAACTCTCCTAAGGGCTAAAGCCTCCAAAAAGGGGCTAAAACCCCTCAAAGGAGCCTAAAACGCTAAAAGGAGATAAAGTTAGGGTGAAAGGGGCTAAATCCCGAACCAAGGGCTTTAAAACCTAAAACCCCAAAAGAAATCTATAAAAGGAGGGTGGGGGGTCACTCTCAAAACACTTGTCCCTTGCATACTATTATGCTTCCCATGGATGCCTTAAGACTCTTTGTCTCTCAAGCCACCCCAACTCCCTCTCCTCCATCTCCATTGAGCCATAGCTCCCCCGTCCAAGAGAGGTGCTTCTTCAAGCCAGGGCATGGTGGCCCAATTCCATCAAAGAGAAGGTATACCAATGTTGTTTCTTGCATTTGCTTTAGTATTTTGTAGTTTTTTCTAACCCACTCTTGTTTGTAGGTTTTTTTATAACATGTTTTTGCAGGTATTTTGTTTCTAATAGTTGTTTGCAGGTAGCCAAGGCGAAGCCCTAACCTTGTTTGCAGAGGGGCTCACAGCCATACTCTTTCTTGTTCTTTGCTTTTTGTCTATTCTATTTTTCTTTCTGTATTTTCCACATGCAGGAACCTACCCTTCTATCCTATAGATAGAAGGGAGCCATTCCTACCCATGTAGCAAGGAGAAATCCTTTCTACAGAACTGGCGACCATACTAGGTCGATCCCACAAGATCCCTGGTTTAGTTTTTTAAAATTTCAAGTTTTTTTAGTTTATGCCCTAGTTTTAGAATTTTTTTGTCAAATATAGCTTAGATCTAATTTATTTCTAGTTTTTATTGTTGTTGAAGCCTCTAAAAGGAAAATCCGAGTCAGTTTGGCCACAGTAGAGGTTACTGTCGGCTGGATCAGACTCAGGATCAGAAAAACCCCAAATCCGGGGAAGATCGCACTTATTGGGCTTGAACAGGGGATGAGGTCGCTCTTTTAGGCCTCATAGGTGTGACCAGGTCACCCTTTCCCCCCTGAAAGGTGCGATTTCACTCAGACAGGCAGACCGCTTCTGTCTGTGAAATCTATGCGACCCCCTTGCCCATTTCTGGAAAAATTTCGCGACCCCCTCGTCGAAACTAACCCGAAACGTGTAGTTTGTCAATCAGTACTTAATTTTTAGTTTGATAGGGACTGCCATATTTTTAGTTTAATAGGGACTGTCAGTGTGGCTCAGCCGCCTCTGTCCAGCACAGTAGTTCAATTTCTGTTTCTGTTTCAGTTTACTGTAATTGCATCAACAAACAAAGTGTAAATTCAAAATAAAATTTCATTTCTTAATTAATGAATGTAGCTAAACTAAAATTGACATAAAATTAACAGTCTTGCTTACCCTTCCTCCTCTACCCAATCATCACCCTTCGGGGTATTCTGGGATACGACGAAGGGCATAGCTCATATAGTCCTAGGCCCTTCACTGAACATTGTTCTAAACCATTAAAAATGGATGACATGGAAGGTAGAGGGGGTAGAGAAGGAGGGATTCTCATGGCGCTAAGTGTCCTCCCTGTTGACCAACCTTGCATCTGGGAGGTGACCCGTGGGTCTACGGATGGGCCTAGTCCCATTGTGTTGAGATCCCAACACCTTCTCTTGGTCTAAGAGGAATATAGGTGTAAGGTAGTCACCTAGTTAGGCTGTCACATTCATGGTTAAAAATGTATCTGTTTACAAATTTCTGATTATTCACTGCTTGCACAATAATGATATGAACTCTACCACAATATGATGACTTCATAAACCATTTGTAGCCACCTAATACAAGAAAGATAGAAAAAAAATACATTATACCAAGTAATCAACCCAACTCAGTTCATGACGCTGAGAGAGCCTTAAAATTTATCAATTTACACTAAGTTAAAAAAAATCTGCAGTCTTTGAGGACATAAGTCCCTGAATGCTTCAACTGTGGAAATTACTTGGGATCATCCTAGAAACTCATTTTGAGGAGTACCACAGGAACCCCAAAGTAGCTGGCCAATGAGAGGAATTGCCAAGCAAAACAGGCAATGACCCCCATCGATTGATTAGAAACGCCCGTGAGGAAAAAACCAAGCACTGTCTTTTGGAAGTCTTGGTGGCCAAGTGACCACCTACAACCAATAGGAAGCCATTGAAACTGGGGTCCAAACATCATTCCCATAAGTTTGATAAACATATAACACAATTGATCCCCCATGCTCTTCCTCACGTCTAAGAGGCAAACCACCACCATTCAAGACATTAAATCAACACCGTCGAAACTGCTCTCAATGACCTCTCACACCATCAGAGGGCCACATATCCTTTGATTCATATTCAGACCCATATTAGTCTGAACCATACCTCCATACTGCACCATCAATCCCAATGGCTGGTGCAAATATGGATCCATTTTCCGGCATAGCCATAGCAAGTTGACCCATGTCCACACCACAACCTGTCACCACCAACCTTGCAGGTGGCCCAAGCATAGTCGTGCAAACTGTCATCAGTCAGTTGCGACCACCCATAGTGACTAGCCAAGCTGGCCCACTTGAAACACATGGGGGCAGTGGCCCTTCCACACACACTGCCCCTCCTGGCACATAGGGGGGCAGTGCACCGTCCACTTACATTGCCCCTACTATCATACATGGGGGCAATGTGCCCTCCATTCACACTATCCCTCAAATCACACTTGGGGGCAGTGGCCCGTCAACTCACACTGTCCCCCCCACCACACTTGCGGGAATTGTCCCATCTACAATGGTGCCACCACAAGTGCCCCCAGCCATGCAGGTGCATTATGCACCTGCAAACCCCACCACCATACCTCCCCCATCCCACATCAACCTGGGGTCAAATATGCCTTTCATGGCTCGTCTTAACTTGCTGGATTTGGATCGATTGACAAATGACCCTATTCACCATCAAGCTTTTTGTCCTCCAATGCCAACTTAGCTGCCATCAGACATCCCCAAGTTTGAAGGCAAGGAAAGGGAATGTCCCCAAAACCACATTATGACATTCCATCTATGGTGCTCATCCAATAGTATCGTAGACGATTCCATTGGGATGAGGCTATTCCAATGCACCCTTATAGGTGCCATGACCAAATGGTACATTGAGCTACTATAGGCCAAGTACCTGGATTTCAACTCCTTAGCTTTCATGTTCCTACAGTATTTCCAACTCCCTATCAGATATGATGAAGGGATGGAGATCCTTTTATCCCATCACCAAAGCACTGCGACACATATAACTGACCACATCCATAAGTGGCGGCAACGTCGCAACTTATGTAAAATCCAACTTGATGGCGGGATCTTCTTGGATTGGTTCCTCAAGACCTTGCTCCCGCCCATAGCAAAGGACGTCGCATCCGAACGTCCCTAATTCGAAGAGGAGGCCATACTAAAATCCCAACAATTTGACCTTATCTATGCCCAGTCTAGATATCTGTACACCGTCATTCCAGATGCTCCCCGCCCAGGTACCTCCTATTAGGATGCACCAGGGGCATCACATGCTGCACACGACATTATAGGCTCGGTCTCCCAATAGCCACAGCACCGTCCTACACCACCTGTAGCTCCACCACAACTAAGCAATACTGCTAGTGTTGCTTACCAAAACCAAACTCCGGACTATGCCAGAAAGATGTCCCAGTCCAGAGCAACAACTTCCTATGCACAACCTGCATCACCATAACAGGCTCAGGCCATGGCTTGGCCAACACACCAGTACGTGGGGAAAATGCCCACATTTGTGGCACCACAACCCACCCAAATTTATTATGCACCACCAGTGCAAGCAGTTCAATCCCTCGTCCCTGCTCAACCCACTTCATTGGGACAAGTATTTGCACAAAAAAACCATCCCAACTAGCCTGCCCCCAACAATCAACAAGGGAAAGCTAGAAATAATCGGCCCCGGAACCAAGCCAATAACCAATTGCAGGGAGGTGGTCAACAACCAAACCCTCCCAACAATGCTGTAGCAAACTGACCCGCCTAAAACCCCCCACGACCAAATGCTCCTAGACACAATTCCCTATTGCGCACAAACCAACCGTGCACACTCTATGAGGTCTATGGGCACTACACATTTGAGTGTCGCCTCATGGATCGCGCTAAGCAGGCCATTCAGAACGAGGCCCAACAGGCCGCCAATGCTACGAACCAAGCGCAACCCAACCTGGCACCACAAGGACCTCCTCCTATGGTGCTTCAAAGCCCACTACCAGTCCAAGGATTGGTGGCAACCATACCCCCTCCCTAGGCCAATCCCAACACTCTGGGGCACCTCCCATGGCAGAAATAGGTGTCCACCACCTGCTAGCCATGACGACTGAAGAAGTTAACCTACAAACTACATGGAATCAGTACGGTACCACCACCAAACCCGCTGACACATCAGCGGTATCTACGTCCAAAACAGTCAACCTACCTCTTCAGTTACCCAATTTCTACCGCCCCCCCATAAGCTAAGTGTCCATTGTGGATGATTTGTCCCAAACACCAACGGCCATGTCCACTCTAGAGGTACTTAAAATGTGCCCAATGCAATGGAAAGTGTTACTATTTTCCCTTGGGGCCATAGACCCCTCCGACTCCAAGTTGATCTAGTTCAACACGGAGAATGGAGAACCACGCATGCCATCGACCATCGCCTTCCACATATCAATGTCTATCCGGAATTTGGTCGTGCATTGGTGCATAGTGGATGAGGGGGCATCCACGTGCATTATGTCTACCCTGGTTTGGAAGAAACTTGGATCCCCGATTATGCAACCATCCTCCACAACTCTGCGGGCTTATGATGGCCATCCCACTAAAGCCCAAGGAATCCTCCCCCATGTCCCCATCACATTATTCGAGAAGATAGTGTTGATCGACATAAAGGTCATAAATGCTCAACTAGACTATAAACTTCTCCTCAGAAGAAGTTATATGTACGCCATAAGAGTGGCAGGGATAATTTTAGGGGTGAATTTTAGCCCAGTGGGCTATTTTTCCATATTTTTCTCCCAAAAAAGATTCGCCATTTTGCATTTTTTGAAGCCCTATTTCACCCAATTTTGATGGGGTAAATTTTTTCCACCCTAAAAATCGCCAAATTATTATATAAACGATATAAAATCCTTGGATATTAAAATATTTTTTTAAAAATATCGCCAATCATTTTATAGTTGGCATTTTAATAATTGGTAATATTCGCCAACATTTATACACTTTTAAATAAGTATGCTTCCTTAAAATCATCCCTAGAGAGCGGTCGCATCAACTGTCTTCCGTCTCATGATGTTCCCTCACGAAGGGAAGATTGTGATAGTTGATCAACTCACTTATCATGATCCATAAAGGGTTAACAGCACCCACCAACGTTATCCCTACCATCACCACCATTGAGCCACAAGGGACAACCACACATGCCAATGTTGTCCCTGTAATCAATACCATGGTTGACAACACACCAACCTCCCCATTGTTGAATGTGGGTCTTGGGTTGTTTTCCGATACCACCATGACCGCTCATTTCCCCTTAGTTTCACCACCATTGACATAAAATGAGACTGCAGACTTGTGCATGGTCTCATCCAGCACTACTGCACCCAAACAACAAGCATAGCCGCAGCCCCAACCCCAACCCCAACACCGTCTGCAGCCACAACATCGTCCGTAGCAGCAGCGTTTCATGTAGCCGCAACCACAACTACATCCCCACATGCAACCAACATGGATTTATTTGGGCTGATCACCAGTCCATACGATTCCCTTCCTCTTTCCCCCACCTGGGGTCATGAGCAAGTCGGTAATGGCCACCTTAAGCCTACCTAACTTCACGTTGGGAATTTCAGTATGGTATCTCGATCCACCAACTCAACCACCAATGCCCCAGGTTGTTTTAACCCCGGTGCAACCCATTATGGTTGCATCCCATCCCCACCCGATCCGCAAAAACCAACCATCACACCCACACTTGCACCACCCCAACCGAAAAGGGCTAGGGGCAAGAACACCAAAGCCACTATAGAACCTTGGCAGATCTCACCTTGCGTCATCTACAAACAATAGGGCCATCCAACTCAGAATTACCCTAAAATTCCAATGATCTGTGCACATTTGGATGCCATTGATACAACTGAAAACCTCCCCGTGGTTGAACTTCCAACTACGCCAATATTTAGAAATAAGGCACTGAGAACAAACCATGCTTGTGCTCTTTGCAGTTTGTATGACATTACTCTCACCATTGTCAAGACCTTCCTGAATTTCGAATGTCTCTAGCCGACCTCCATTAACATTCCCTTGAGTCTAAAATCACCTTGATCGAAGAAGTTCACCCCCCACCGCCTTCTTCAGACACCATGTCCATTTACATGATGTCCAGTTCAACTGAACCGCTTATCTCCACCTCCAATGACGGTCCATCAGACCTATCTCTTCGTTGCTTCAGCAACGATGAGGTGATACTTGAAGCTCTGACCGCCTCGGAATACCCATGGGACGACATGCACCATCGCTCGTTCTTCCTCCCCAAAGAACTTGTGTCGTAGTCTGACCAGTTTTCTGTGGAGACCAAAGATTTCATCCATGGGAAATTGGACTGGTTTGAGAACCCCATCCTGACACCTGATTCCTTCGAAGAAGGGAACATGGCCAATATTTCACCCACCATCAAAATCAACATCTCAACCAATTTTGAGATTGTTGAAGAAATCATGTTGGGGGCATTTTGCTCCCCAAAAGAGGTCGCTACCTACAAAGCTCTCTTCCAAGAATTCTGCAACATCTTCGCCTGGTCATACACTGAAATGCCCGGCTTAGATACATCCATCGTGGAACACCACATCGAAACATGGCCTGATGTGGCACCTGTATGCCAAAAGCAACGGCCCATTCAACCTTCCAAAGTGGCTGCGGTGAAAGCCAATATAGAGAAGTTGCACACTATCGGCTTCATCTACCCCATTGCATACACCACTTGGGTTTCTAATCCTATTCCCATGAAAAAAAAACAGGGTACCATTCACATTTGCACAGACTTTCACGACCTCAATGGGGCATGTCCCAAAGACAACCTCCCAATGCCCTTCATCGATCAGATCATCAATGCATGCACCGGACATGAGGCCTTTTCCTTCATGGATGGATTTTCTGGCTATGACCAAATCCATATCCAGAAAGAAGACCGTTACAAGATGGCCTTTACAACCCCATGGGGCACATTCGTGTATCAATTCATGTCCTTTGGCCTGAAAAACAATGGAGCCACCTTCCAGCGTGCCATGACACTCTACTTCCGTGACCTCCTTCACATCATCTTGGTTTGTCTAGACAACCTCATTGCATGGTTGCAGAAGCAAACACAACACATAGACGACCTGCAACAAGTCTTCCTACGATGTCGCAAGTACGGAATCTACTTGAGCCCTTTCAAGTGTGTTTTATGTGTCCCAACGGGCCATCTACAAGGATTCATCGTGTCACACAAAGGAATGACCACTGATCCCTGGAAATTCCAAATGACTTTCCCTCTAACGTCACCCCTTTGAGTGACGATAGTACAACTTGTATTATAGTCTTTCTCCTTTTTTGTTTTACACATTTTTCAAAAGTGAGTCTTATGTATCATTTCCCCTCATTGCTCGAGATGGATTACACCTCAAACTGGTATATGAGATTTGCTGATGGAGCAAGCATATGGTCTCCAAAGCTCGCCTTGGCTGCATGGGTCATCTACTCCCCATTGCATGAGTTGATCCATATTGACGGAATATGCGTGGGCACTGCGACCAACAACCAGGCTAAATATGATGGTTTCAATGGCCTCTTGGACGCTACTCTTTAGTTAGGCGCTCACCATCTCGATGTCTTCTTAGACTCCCAGTTGCTTGTTTCTCAGTTGAACAACTACTATCAGGTACATGATCCTTGCCTCTTTAGAAATTTCCTACGCACTAAACAGATGGTTAGAACATTTGAATCCATCACATTCACACACGTTCCCAGAAACCTCAATAGTGTCGCAGAACAAATGGCTAATGATATTCTAAACTGGCACATTCATAATTGCATATAGGGAGCATACAACCATAACATCATGCATAATCATATCCAAAAATACACACACAATTGTAATAATACATCATATAGGCATTTTCATTTCACATCATCATAAAAGGACTCACATAATAAAACCATAAAAGCACATCCATGTGCATCAAATATATATATATAAATCGATCAGTCGCATGTCCAAAACATGTACAATACAAAATGAGAAGCCACATATGCTTTCTCAGCAGGATATACATAACAACACAAAAAATCCTAAGTGCACCAACGCACTAGGGACATCCACACTAGGCTGCTAATCTGACTCAGACTCATCATTTGACTTAGTATCGTCATCTTCCTTAGAAGACTCATCCTCCACAGGAATATCACCTTGCGCCACCCGACGAACTTGCTCATAGGCCATAGCCATCCTCCTCATCACAACAGTCCACTCAGGAGGAAAAATATGAATTGAAGCGATCAAATTGCTGCTCAGATGCTGCCACCCATCATCAGAGATCCTAGTAGCAAGCCACTCCAGATGCAGTAGCAAGTCATCCATCTCTTCTCGTCACCTGCGAGGGTTCCCAACAGGAACCACCACAGGAGATATGGTAACTACCCGCCTCCGATGCCCGGAAGCGGGTGAGGACCAATATCTGCATATACAAATAAGGACACCATCAATCCGCACATATCAACATACAACTATCAACCAGCTCAAACTACACTATGTATAAAGATGAACATAAAAACATCACACATACATACCAGTTGGTCTTCACGCCTGGCCTGGAGGTCGGGGCATCTTGGGGTCCCCATGATAGTTCATACCTACGTATGGGTACTCCTCGATCACCATCGAAAGCTATCACCACTACTCTAACAGCTCCTTAGTAAGAAGCGACCCACTCTGTCGCCACCTGCTCAAATCATCATCTGGCACCACCAATACATCTATGGCTCCCATGGACCACTATCCTGCACAGCCCAGTGCAGATGCAGTGTAGCTTTCTAAAAAATGAAAGCACACAGGAAGGAGCCAAAACAAAATCCTACCCCAGATGTCTTCGACTTGTTCAGCTGCCACTGAACAACCTGAAGATACATCTAGCCCCATCCATAGTACGTGCCCCCTCTAACATGCTCTACTAGCTGAAGCTACCCTCCAGAGATCTTGTAGCTCCCTGTGGAACCCAAGATGTGCAACAATAATGTCACCACACCCGTTTTGACATATTCTAGATGTCATACATCATGTTATAGGAGCCACACACATACGCCAAAGCATAACAGTGCCTATCACACAACTCCTCCAATGTCTCCCCCCGAAGCAACACTGGTGCCAAGTCACCCACAACTCCCAACATAGGGATTCCAGTCAGAAAGTACACATCCACTAGCGTGATCTCGATTTGATGGCCCTAAAAGATGAACACCTCCTCATCAACATCCCAGAAACTCACCAGTGTTTGCAGCAGCAAACTCAAGCTCTTCATGAGGGGTATCCTCATGAACTTAAGAAATCCGCAACGGGCTAGTGTATCTCTCAAATTCTTGTCTTGTAATGATGCCTCCCGGAGGTCTTTGTAGTCTCTCTCTCGCCACTTGATCTCAGCCATCCTGCACAAGCAAAAACCCTGATATTAGCCATAGCTCTCATCAAAAAACACCCCTCAAAGGCCAAGTCACACCTGTCTGGGAAAAATGAGCGACCAGGTCGCTAAAAAATGCCCCACAGATGCGACCAGGTTGCTCCTTTTCCTTTGAAAGGCGTGACTTGGCTCCATGAAACCCCAAAATGCTCATGGAGGACCTTCGGGTGACCAAAAGCAGAATGTAAACCACTAAAAAGATGAGATTCAATGAGAGCTCTTACCTGCAAGTCACAGAACTTGAAACCGTTAGTTGGATCAGGAGAAATCAACAAATGAAGATTTAGGGCCCACCTCTCCAACTCCACAATGAACAGTGACAATGACACCTCACCAAGTGGACCCCACCCTTATATAGGCCCCATTTGACCTAATTCCATCCGATCGACATAATAGTACCATACAGACTTCGTTTGAGACGTTGTTCACACCACTGGATTCAGATTTCCACCCTCTATCTCTCTATGAGACCATCGTCTCATGTTTAACAAATAAATTTCAGGACCATTTCCCACAAGTTGCCTCAATTTATGAGCCACATGACGATGCAAGTGTCCACAGACCTGTACTTGTATCTCTCATGCCTACCGCTACTCATGTGGGTTTTTGGGCCACCGCCCGTTAAGGGTTACCATTTTTCTTCTTGTTTCATATTTTAACACAGTTGTCTTCTTTATCCACCACACCTTATGCGGACCTTTGGACCATTGTCCACAAAATGATTTATTTTTCTTGTACATATTTGGCATATAACTGCCCCTGGACTTGCACTCACATCACATGTAGTCAAGTCCATTCACCACAACTCACACACATGCTCTCCTGACCTCTGCCCGAGAGCCACCTCGGTTGGTGTGCCTTTGCCGCACCAACTCATGAGCCTCTGCCGCGATCTATCTCGCACATGTATTGGTATGTTTGAGAGCCTTCTACTCCATCCATACTATGCAGATGACCTTTGGACCACTATCCACCATCCTGATATGGGGCACCGTTTGTGCCACGACAATTGGTTGACCATACTAGAGTTTCGTTTAAGGTCTGTTATGACTCCTAAAAACAATGAAAATATAGCCGAGCGCAGCTGCTTCCTTTCCTACTTGATAAAGGATAGGAAAGGTCATCTACATTGTCTCATTTATCTCCTTTTGCGAACCATGTAGACCATTCAATGAAAAGGACCACCTTGGTGTATTCAAGCCAAGGCCATTCCCCTCCGCATACTTTTATGCTTTCTCGGGCAGAGGGGGTGCACTTTACAAAAAATCTCACCATGGGTTGTCGTTAAGCTCTTTCCCAGCCTTCTCATCAAGAAAAGATTGCCGAGCAAACTTGGTTTTGTTCATGCTCATAAAAGTATCTGAATGATCGTCTAGTTAGTATAGGTTTAATCGTTTTCCGGCCTGATTGGACTATCAACGGTAAAGAGGTCTCTCATCCCCCAAAGGATGGGCAAGCTCTCCTATGTAAACTTTTATCCTTTTTCGAGCACAAGAGACTACCAACGAAAAAGAGCCCCCACTAGAGTGAGTCTTTGTGCTTTCAGACTCTCTAAAATTGAAAGCACCATCGAGCATTTACTTTCTCGGGCTCACCAAAAATCCATGAGATCGTATCATAATGGTATCACTAGACACCACCCCATAGAAAATAGTTTGGCAACATTCCCCCTTTGGGTTGCCTTTGTTCAGGGTACTCTGCAATGCATCCTCCTTGAATCCCATCAATATCAAAAGCGTCTACCTACTCCAAGTATTTCCCATTTCCAGTGACATTCCCGGTATTACAGCTATGATCCCATTCCCATGAGTCAGTTTCATTTGCTTCCTAGTCCACCCTACCGTCATACCCTGAACAAAGGAAGTTTGAGTCTACTACACCCCCCTACCTCTGCTCAACTCTTTCCCTCCCCCCCCATTCAGTAGGTCAGTTCACAGATTGTCTCACACCTGTCGGTTATCTCCCTCGCGCTCCTGGTCAAGGAAACACCATTTCCTTGACTAGGGGTAGGTCTCCCCCTGTCAACGACAACACATATATTCCATAGGATAGACCCAGAGGTCCCTGTATCCTAGTTTCATTAAACTCATTGATGAGTTCCTTGGACCACTTGAGAGGAGTCCTTAGTGCCTCTTGGGATGTTTGTTTCTCACGTCCTCGACTCCAATTACATCATCGCATCGTTGAGATTCGTACAAGGTTTGGTCCGCACAGTACTTGGTCGAAGACTCCGGATGTCACCTGAATCTAGCACATCGATGAGTCTATTCGAGGGACCTAAACAGGTTATGTCCCTTGTGATTTCTGGGTTGCATTGGAGACAGTGTTCAGAAGCCCCAACAGTGCTTCTATATAGATTTATGATTAATGCAGCATACTTGTACCATAGAGACTCTAATTCTCAATCAACGAGTCCATACAGCTATGTACTATTCTAGATCTAGCAAACCGTTAGTCATGAAGATATAGAATTCCATGATAATGCCATGGGTCCAATGTACCAGTTCTTCAAATCAGTATTGTATTCAGCCTCACATTGAGGCAACCATTATTGTACCACCAGTTATATATGATCGGCTCTTGTATTTTAGAGCATAGATCAAATTATTCTTTTGACATTGTCATGAGCATGGGGATGCTCGCCTCAGCCATATACATGTCACACATTATTTGTATCTCACCCATTGATGGGAACCATATTAATAAAAAAACCAAAATCCACCATGCCCCAGCCCCGGAAGCACCACCTCTACGTAGCAAATCATATGATGTCCATCATCCATATGATGAGCTCCTGCCCTCACACATTAGGGGACAATCTGTTAACCTGAAAAATCCCTCACTCAGCTCTACATGGACTACACCACCCAAGGACACCCATGATCGACCCTTGTAACACCCCATTAGACCCCCACACCCTCAAAAAGGCTTAAGTATGAAGAAAAGGGCTTAAAAACCCCAAAAGGGAGCCTAAACAACTCTCCTAAGGGATAAAGCCTTCAAAAAGGGGATAAGACCCCTCAAACGAGCCTAAAACCCTAAAATGAACTAAATCCCGAACCAAAAAAGGGGCTAAAGCCAGAACCAAGGGCTTCAAACTCTAAAACCCCAAAAGAAAGCTATAAAAGGAGGGTGGGGGATCACTCTCAAAACACTTCTTCCTTGCATATTGTTAAGCTACCTATGGATGCCTTGAGACCCTTTATCTCTCAAGCCACCCACACTCCCTCTCCTCCATCTCCATTGAGCCATAGCTCCCCCATCCAAGAGAGGTGCTTCTTCAAGCCAGGGCATGGTGGCCCAATTCCATCAAAGAGAAGGTATACCAATGTTGTTTCTTGCATTTGCTTTAGTATTTTGTAGTTTTTTCTAACCCACTCTTGTTTGCAGGTTTGTTTATAACATGTTTTTGCAGGTATTTTGTTTCTAATAGTTGTTTCCAGGTAGCCAAGGCAAAGCCCTAAACTTGTTTGCAGAGGGGCTCACAACCATACTCTTTCTTGTTCTTTGCTTTCTGTTTATTCCATTTTTCTTTCTGTATTTTCCACACGCAGGAGCCTACCCTTCTATCCTATAGATAGAAGGGAGCCATTCCTACCCCTGTAGCAAGGAGAAATCCCTGCTACACCCCTTGCATCCTATTTTAGACCTGATCATTGACTCCATGCCCATGATCTCCTCCATGATTTTCCCACCAAAATTTATAAAAACAAACTTGTTCTATTTCATAAATCTGACCTTCTAATAGTCTTTGATTGAATATCTTGACTATTAAAACTTTGTAAATAGTGAAATATCCCTCTCTAACTATATTAGGTCAGAAATACAGTCTAAAGTGGTTTTTGTTGTTACCTCGAGATTTACCTTTCACAACCTCAGTACATTCTGAGTGCTAAAGGTGCTAAAGCCCAAACCAAGGGCTTCAAACCCTAAAACCCCAAAAGAAAGCTATAAAAGGAGGGTGGGGGGTCACTCTCAAAACACTTCTTCCTTGCATACTGTTAAGCTTCCTGTGGATGCCTTGAGACCCTTTATCTCTCAATCCACCCACACTCCCTCTCCTCCATCTCCATTGAGCCATAGCTCCCCCATCCAAGAGAGGTGCTTCTTCAAGCCAGGGCATGGTGGCCCAATTCCATCAAAGAGAAGGTATACCAATGTTGTTTCTTGCATTTGCTTTAGTATTTTGTAGTTTTTTCTAACCCACTCTTGTTTGCAAGTTTGTTTATAACATGTTTTTGTAGGTATTTTGTTTCTAATAGTTGTTTGCAAGTAGCCAAGGCGAAGCCCTAAACTTGTTTGCAGAGGGGCTCACAACCATACTCTTTCTTGTTCTTTGCTTTCTGTCTGTTCCATTTTTCTTTCTGTATTTTCCACATGCAGGAACCTACCCTTCTGTCCTATAGATAGAAGGGAGCCATTCCTACCCCTATAGTAAGGAGAAATCCCTGCTACACCCCCTGCATCCTATTTCAGACCTAATCATTGACTCCATGCCCATGATCTCCTCCATGATTGTCCCACCAAACTTTATAAAAACAAACTTGTTCTATTTCATAAATCTGAACTTCTAATAGTCTTTGATTGAATATCTTGATTATTAAAACTTTGTAAATAGTGAAATATCCCTCTTTGACTATATTAGGTCAGAAATACAGTCTAAAGTGGTTTTTGCAATTACCTCGAGATTTACCTTTTACAACCTCAGTACATTCTGAGTGTTAATAGGTTCATCTTCCATTCATTATGTCAAAAGTTTCATTATAGTCATATACTCAAAAGTGGGGATTCACATCAACTTGAGACTACCCCATTTCTTTCACTTTTATACAAAATTGAGACAATCATGTCTCTTTCCAACTCTCTTTTAACTATTATATTTAGTTACAAAACACATAACTGGCTAAACAATGCAACACACTTCTCTACAATGCCACATAAAACTATTACAAAAATGTATGTCACTATAGTGCCAATATACCCCGAACAATATTTTTAGCTCGCACTTGAGCCCATTTTTACTCAAGATTCACCTGCTGAGCTAATGGGAACACCTAGGACAATTGCATTGTAAATCCATCAAACTAACGATTAATTTTTTCCACATACTGCAATAAAATATCAAAATCAATATAAATTTTTATTATATCTTCCTTGGTGACAAGCTGTTGAATAGGTCGCATAGGTTCACCTATATCAATAGCTTTATGAGAACTATCATGAACTTGTGTAATATTAACATAATGCATA
>LPNX010426855.1:741320-803999 GCA_001517045.1 Pseudotsuga menziesii | reverse complement strand
TTGGAGGAAGAAAGAAAAAAACTACTTTTTGTGTTCGTATTTTCAACATATCTCCCTGTGTTTTTACTCAAATTTCGATCAGGAGAGCTCGTTGGATGCAGAATTTGATTCCACATTCAACTAGTACCCACACTGCATACTTTTTATGGACCCCGCTACCCCAAAAACAAGAAATACCTAAAAAAACGTGATGATGATGTCATCATCACATTTTTTCAAGTATTTCTTGTTTTTGGGGTAGCGAGGTCCATCAAAAGTATGCAGTTTGGGTACTCATTGGATGCGGAATCAATTTCCGCATCCAATGAGCTCTCTCGATCGATATTTGAGTAAAAACACAGGGAGATATGTCGAAAATACGAACAAAAAAAGTAGTTTTTTTTAATGACAAATATGTCAATTCAACCATTATGGTTGACTTATTTTATTGAAATTCTATTGGTTCTTGAATTCCAACTCACAAAAACTTATTTTGGCACGTTTTCTTATAAGGCCCATTTTAGACCCCAAATTTCCTCTAATGATTTCTCTTGGAAGTCCATAACCTGAGCAATGAATTTTGTTTCTATGTCATCATCATATTTATTGGTAAGGCTAGATATTTCATTCATATCCTCCATTCTCTTAGACACGAGAAATATTTGTAAATAATGATTCTTGGTTATTATGTATTCTACCATCACTTTGACTTGTGCTTCTTTATCTACTGTTTCAGGACATACCGCAAGTAAACCCAAATTGAAAAAGTTGTGTTCACCAACTTTGAAAAATTCTGCACTACACTCTTAGGTTTGTCAAACATCTCCTCTTCCTAGAAAACTTGTTGTTTCATTTCTTATTTCTATAGTGTCTCTATATGCAACATTTCTTCTTTAACTATCTCATTTTTTGCATGTAAACCTTCAACAAAGTCTTTAATATCTTCACACTTATCTTCAACAACAATAGTAGAAACCATTTGCTCTAGGCGGAACCCCAAATGTAAATCTTCTACTACTGTATTCAAAGAAGAACCATCCAATACAATTTTGGAATAAACCTATTACAAATCAATTTAAATTTTTTCCATGTCTACATAACACATGGTTGTTTCTTCTATCAACCTTAGAATATACTATTGCAAATGCTGGAAAGATACCCAATGACAGATCTATCTCAAATGCAGATTACTTCATCAATATTGGTGAAATTTATTCTACTTGGTTCTGTATCACTACATGAGGATCGACACTTATATAAATTCTTGGAACAAGATCTGTTCCTATAGTCTCCCTTGCAGGCTCATCCACCTCCATCATTTTACTTGTAGGGTTAGGATTACAAATCTTCAATTTACCTTTCAATCTACCTAATTAGTTGGTAGCCATCACATGTAATGATTGTTTCATTTTTAAATTAGTCTCAATAGACCCAATGATCTTCTGTAGCTATGTCACTTCCAGTGATGAAATTCCTTCTTTCTTAAATAGTTGAGTTTTTATATGTTTCTCTTTTGATGTTTCCAATGCTGTATCTTTTATATTCATCTATGGGTTTTCTTCCTCTATTAAAACTGATAAAAAGAATATGTTCCTTTTCTTATTCCTCTTCTCAAGTACATCCTCCACAAGTTATGGGTCCTTTTTCCTCTATGCATTAATCCTTGGGGAACCCTGCACTTGCTTCAAATTTGTAGATCCTTTTGTTTGCTGCATTTTCTGTTTTGGTGTACCCTTTGGAATATTCTATATTTCCACATTTGAATCTAGCTTCCACTGATATTATTAAGGAAAATAATTTATATCTTGTTTAATGTATTCCTCGATCACATAAAAAGGGAACACCTCTATTCCTCTAGAGGGTCGTGTGCACAAAGAAATAAAATCATTATGGTTATTAATTAAAAAGGACAAAACAAACTCATACTTTTCAATTAATATTGAAGGAATTTGATATGAATCAACCAAATCTTGAATCATGTCAGTATACCAACATTTAAATGAAAAAATATTTTCTTGTTTCTTCTCATCATCTTTAATCGGCTGCCAAATATTAAATTTTGGAGCCAGAAACTACTTTGTTACCTTTGTATCATAAGATTTACCTTCAAGTAGACCAAGTGGTTTCCATTGAATCATAACTATCAAGAATAATACCCAACAGAAATGAAAATATTAACCTGCATCCTATGTATCCAAAAAATATTGTATTAATTCATTGATCAAGTGTTGTAACTATTTCATTTTGATTCAATGAGTACAACGCTCATCCACCAATAAGAGTCCCATAGGGAATTCATCCTTACGACATTTTCTTATCACTTTTCCTGCTAGAATCTATGTTACAAACCTGGCTTGCTGATTTGTAATCACTGATATAACTATGCCTAGTGTACCTCAATGAGTTCCATATTTTGTATATGCTTTTTACGCTTCATATCCTTAAGCAAAACCACTTTAGTTGGATCTTCTCCTACAAGCAAAAATCCCGAAACTTTTGAAATAACCTCCAAATCGATTGGATAGGGTTTATCCAACCATAGTGGTCTTCCATGGACTTGAGTCAACATGAACCTTATACACTTTGTAATACTTGGACTTAAACTAAAGTGTAGAACATCTATGAGAGACATAATCCCAAATTTGAAAATATTGCAGGCCGAGGGTTTTGGAACCACCCTCTCTATATTATCATATTTGACTACAACCTAGACATAATTAATTTCTTCTAGTATGAGGAAACTCTATGTATCTTGAATATTAAATTCCAAAATTTTTATTGATGAAATATTCCTAAGTATGTTACCTTCAATATTGACTCGACGATCAATCTCAACAACGGGCATTTCCACTTCCTTGACTTCTTTAGCATTGGGCCTCTCTTTGAGTTTTACAAAAGTAGACATGATGAAATCTATTTCATCAATTTCAAAAACTTTACTCTACACTCAACTATATATTCTACAAAATGCACAATAAAACTATTTAAACACTTGACATAATATAATAAGCAATACCACCCACAAACTTCCTTTTTTAAAATATTTCTAAAATCCTCTAGAACTGTCTTGTCTTGCTTCCACTCCAAACATTAAATGTTTCTTGAATCCAGTGTGATTTGTGAAATATTCTTACCATTTCATCCAACAGTCACTTTTATCTCCTCATTATTGCATCCATTGGTCCATTTTTCTAGGAAATCACATTACAGTCCACTTCATTATAAATATGTGACACATTGTACATATTTGTTTTTTCAAATTTCAAAATTTCCCGACTTTACTACTATCAATGTCAATACTATACATAAATGGACTTAAATAACGTACTTTTTCCAACTAACTACCTCCTACTTCCTCTCTTATGTACATGAATTATCAATCCTTGATTTAGACTTCATACATATGACCCCTACAGGCCATAATACGCCTTCAATCAACTCTTATTAATTAGCCCCTTTAATGGACCGACCCATAAATTCCACAACTTTACATTTCCAACTTCAATGATATTTAAGCAATACGGAACATTCACATCCATCACATGCATATCTTTCCCGGGTGTTTAACATATATGATGTCATAAAGTAGCACTAGAGAATCGGGTTCAAGTTCACATTTTCTAATATTTCTATCATGCCACACCTTTTTCCTACACTTTCCACCTTTTGACTATATCCAACAAGTACCATTTCTTTGTTAACAATAAAATGTACACCCTTGAAACTGTTGGTCTGAAAACATATTTATACTTCTCCCACAACATGAAGATCAGAGTTTTTGAACAATTTAACCACTGCTTCCACAAAGGAAGAAATGTTTGAAGACAAGGTGGCTCTAAAGAGGCCAAGTTTGTGACCACTTAAGGGACAAAACCAAGCTTCTATAACTCACACAGTGAAAAATGCCTAACATGGGCATTAATTGTTCTAGAAATATTGAAAGTCAAGTTGAAGTTCCTAAAAACTAAGGAAAGTGGGTTTTTTGAAGGAAACAATCAAGAACTTCAAAAACCCCAATCCCACATTCATTATCGAGAGATGGCATGCTCAAATCCCAAACCTATAAATGGAAGGCATATGGGGTGATTTAGAGAGGACAAGCAAGAAAAGCAAAGTTATGCTATAGAATTTCAAGGCTAGAGATAGAGTCTTTTTCATATCAAGAGTTTTCGTGATCATTAGCTTTGATAGAGAAGGATGGTTTAGAGCAAAGGAGAAAGGGATTCACCTATTATTGGGTTGTAATCACTTTCCTCTTGTTTTTAATATGATGCAATTCAAGTTTCCCCAAGTGTTGTGATTGAATCTATGTATTTTCATATGTTTTTGTCAATGTTTGGTAGATAGATTTCAATTTTTTAATGTTTTCCAAAGGCTATAGGTAAGGAACTAGAAATATAACTACGAATGGAGGCCTAAAGGCCATGGATGCTCAAACATAGGGATATTCCACAAACATCACACTTCAAGAGGTAATATCGTTTCTTCCTCTCCTCTTTACTCTTTGAAAAGACTTAGAAATATCACTAAGCTTTCAATTATTTCATGTATTATGTCAATCAAGATTCACCTCCATGTAGTGAATGTTATATTAGGCTCTAGACATGTCATTGCAGAGAAATCTAATAACAAAATGGAGACCATACTGGGGAGCTAAGGGGATCTTCTCTTGAAACAATTTTTCTTGATAATTTCACCTTGGTTAGGTGATTTTTTACCTATAAAATCTTATGATGCATGATTGATAATATTATTAGAAGGTTTTAATTCAGTCCTAGAGGTCAAAATCGTCCTGAATCCACCCTTTATTTTGTTGTTTTCAAGAAAAATGGGTCTAGATATTCCTTTTTTTCCTTCTCTTGCTTGCTGGAGCCTTTAAAAAGAAAATAAATAGAACCATCCTCCTCTATAACCCTTACAGAAAGTACATAGAGTGCCAATAGTACTCTTTTCATCCCTAACAAAGGTGTGCCAACCAGAATGTGAAACAAGTCATAGTTCTTGGTTTTTTTTAATGTTTAGATCTGCAATTTTGGGTCATTTTGGTTGATTTTTGATGTTATATATGTCTTAGGAATATTCAAATATAGGTTTTAGATAGTACTTACCTTTATTTCATCAAGCTTTAAGTGATTTCTTTGAATAATTTTAAAGTTTTGTGTGCATATGGGTGAAATTTGAAAAAACCATGATTCTTGATGTTTGATGGTCAGATCTGTTTATTTTGGTCATTCTGATTTATTTTTCAGCTCTAGGTGTCTTAGGGATATTCTAATAGAGTTTTTAGACAAAATTTTCTTCCCTTTTATCAATATTTAGATATTTTCGAAGGATTTTAGGTTTGGTGTGCATTTTGGCTTGAATTTGAAAATTTTGGAGATCACTTATTTTTGGTTTTTGATTGAATTATTTTGAAACTTTGAAGAACCTTAATTTACATCCTAAAACACTGGTTAAATCTTAATATAACCTTTTAGGATCATTTTTGAAGCATTTGGGGACATTTCCCCTCAATTTTGGAAGGCTTGGAAAACTCTTTTTTAAGAAAAACTAGGAAAAAATCACTTTTAGGAGTAGTTTTTTTAGTATTATTCAAATTTTTACTTGAAAAGAATGCTCATATATGAAATTTTATGACATGTTTACTACTGAATTCATTTATTTCACTCTCGAATGTCTCAAATTTTGTTTAAATTGGTCATTTTTATCACATATTGACATAAGGAAATTGTTGAAAAAACTAAAGAACATGACATTGTTTCAATTTATGAATTCTCTTGGCCATGAATTTTGAATCCACATGGAATTGATGACCTTCCACACAACTTGTACTCACCACTAAGACACTCTTCATAACATCATTTAATATCACATTCATATAAATTCTCAAAATTTCGAGCCAAGAGTATCCCGTTCGCTTGTGCTTTTGGGCGGTCCTGTGAACGCGAAAGGGGATCTCAAGTGTCATAGGAATCCTTTGAAGTTTTGAAGCATATTGTCGAGCCACAAGTATCCTATTCACTTGCGCTTTCAAGTGGTCCGGTGAACAAGAAAGCGTATCTCAAGTGTAATAGGTCTTTTGAAGTTTTGAAGAATATTGTCGAGCCACAAGTATCCTCTTTACTTGCGCTTTCAAGCGGTCCTATGAACGAGAAATTGGATCTCAAGTCTAAATGCTTGTCAGTTTTAGAATTTCAAAATATACTTATAATTTTTCATTTATTTTCAAACCATCAATTTGGAACGTTAAATTCAACATTCAAAAAGAAAACATAATGTGATTGAAAAAACAAAATTGAATCACAATCCTACATTTAAACATCAGTTTAAGAGACTTATTAGAAACAAAAAAAACATTGAACATTCAAACATTTTTCTTTTCTAATTAGTTATAGTTGAAGCAATTTGAAACACATCTTATGTTTGAACCTAACCTCTTAAACCCTTGCTAAAACGTTGAAAACCTTTTTTCAAATTTGTAAAAGTGATTCTATTTTACAATTTGCATGTTTGATGGATCTCAAGAACCTATTACTCTTCCATAGCATAGAATTTCATTGAAATAAAGTAAAGACTAGTGAGCATTGTGAATTTAATTGGTTCAACATTTTGAGTCACAAGCACCACCAGTTTCACCATCACTCCTCGAAACTAAGCAAACTACCCTAAAATCAACACTTAGTCTAAAATCTATCAAGTTTCTTCTTGATATCACAAACATATATTAGGCTAGGGCCTTGGGATAAGATGGAGAGTTAACACTCCAAGGAATTTTTTTTTGAAACTAGTATTGATTAAAGATAATAAAATCCATTAGTAGCAAAGATTGCATGCTGGGAAAGCGCTTCTAACACAAGCATAAAGCATGAGGTCAATACAAATTAGTAAGGGTGGTACCCCCCCTCTTGCTTATTTGGTGGGATATGAGCACATTACAGTATTTAAGTTAAGTTACAAGTCCTATAGGTGACATCACTTTCTTGAGATATCTAGTCTGTGGGAGTTATCCTGGACTGACGACTGTCCTACCCGACCACTGATTGTGAAGTGGTAACCATAGTTCCTAGGGAATCACATAAGCTATTGTGAGTGGGGGACACTTGCAATACCTGAGACAGAGACAAAGTTGTTTCAGTTCCTTGGGAGGGTGAGTATCCAAGAGCTAACACCTAGACCCCTGGCGATTGAATAACAGTGTAATTGTTTCTCATATCTTCACTATTTAGTAATTTTTGAGGTGTAAGGTCCCTCAGGAGCTACTAGTTTTGGAATGCCCTCTAAATCCATCTTTTCAATGAACTTTGGTTCTTTGGAAATAAGTTTGATTGCTGATTATATTAGTACCTTGTTATATGTGTGGACACTTTGATTTTTGTTGAGTCTAGCTTGCTTTAGGATTGTTTGACTGTATTTTGATATACTCTAATAAAAAAATCCTTTTATTAAACTTAAGAGGGACTAATCTCTCGATCCACCCATCAAGGTGGAAATGAGGCAAGTTACCCAAGTTTTACGGCCTTGATACAATGTGGAGGAATATACATGAACCACATCTTTGTTACTTTGAAATTGAACTACTTATAAACCAATCAAATGTTATTAGAGAAGAAAACCGTCAAATCAATTCTAAAAATTTGTCACATCATGGACAAAACATAGATAGAATTGATGATCTTACTTTAGTTGAAATTGAAAAAATAGAATATCACACATTTGCTCATGTAAATCCACCCTTAGAGCATCCTTTAAACTCAATCATACTTACGAAGAGTGAGTCACTGGTTAGTCTTTTTGAAATTTGGGATAATATGAAGAACATTTTTCTTGATCCTTTGGCTCCGTCAGGAGTTGACGGAACCATATCAATGCAACCTCAAATGGTTATGGGAGGTTATAAAAATCCTCTTGGCACACACAATAGTTGTCTAGGTTATACTTCTGGGGGAGACCCTTTACCATGGAATGTTCATATTCTTGGATGAAATAATGCATCTTGGAACACAAATGCCAAATGGAATTATTCTTCATCGATGGGAGGAAATTCCATAGAGGGTTATCCTCTTATTTATCCTAGCACAATGCCTAGGGGAAATACACCTATCAATATCATTCCACAATGGAGTGGTTAGGTTTCAAAAAGTACCCAATATTTTTGGATCCAACCTTCACAAGGAGGAAACATACCTTGGAATTATAATAAAAACCAAGGACAAAATAAATGGAATGGCCATGTTCTAGTAAGCAACCAATATTCTTGGGACCCAACTCCATCAAGAGGCAATACACCCAGTGATCAAGTTTTAGGAAGTAACCAATCTTCTTGGGACCTAACTCCATCTGGAGGAAATCCACCCAGTGGTCAAGTTTTAGGAAGTAACCATTTTTCTTGGGGCCTAACTACATCAGTAGACAATCCACCCATTGATCATGTTTAGAGAAGTGCCCAATATTCTTGGGGGAATCCTTCGCAAGTGGGGAAAACACCTTGAAATGCTAATCAAATCCAAGGACCACCACAATGGAGTGGTCTAATTGTAGGAAATAACCAATATCACTGGAGTCTAACCCCTCAAGGTGGAAATCCAACCATTCATCAATGGTGTGTTCAGATTATAGGAAATATCCAATCTCCTTGGAGTCTAACATTGCAAGGGGGAAATCCACCCATGAGTCCCATTCCACAATGGAGTGGTGAGTTTCAAGAAATTAACCAATATTTTTGGAACCAACCTACAATACCTATGTTTGATCCAGCTAGGCCACCACATGTACCTCATGCCAATGGTATGATTGGTTCCACCAAAAACCTTTAGCAGATAACCCAACAAATGGGACAAATGTCTGTTCAAACCTTAGAACCTACAACCGGTCAGGATATGTAGAAACATACTAAGCCTTCCTTGACTTATGAAATCCTCATAGTTCAATCCATGGAAATTATGGGGGAGAAGAAGAAGTACAAGGGTAAGCACAGTGTTAATACCTTCCAAACTCCTTAAAAAATCATAGTTCAATCCATGGAACTTAGAGGAAATAAGAATAAATACAAGAGTAAGAAAAATGCTAACTTTGGAAAGGGAGATGCACTGAATCCAGCTCAAGAAAATGGGAAACAACAATCTATTGTATTGATGCAACCTTTTATGCAACACCATCATCAAATGGTTGCTACAGTTTTGGTACGTCTACTAGGAGGAAACAAGTCAAAATCCCCACAAGAGGGAAATGATCCCAATGCCAATGTATTCATGTGTGATCACGAGGTGAACATTAAAAAAAGATCTCATTCTTATGATGTCCCTACTAGTACATTGGATCAATTAGAATCACAACCAATTTGTTCTCTCACCATTGAGAAACCAACCATAAACATAGTACCACACCCCCCCAAAGGTGATCTATGTAGAACAATGCATAATCCTAACCCACGAGATGCTCATAACAAAAATGTTGTTGAGGAAATATCTCAAGCACCATGTGCTGTGTCCGCCGTGGAGGTGTTTCAATATTTTCCTACACAAATAAGGAACTATTGTCTTCAACTAGAGTTGTTGATCCAACCCATACAACTTTGATCACATTAGACTTAGACCAATCAACCTGTAGGATTCCTTCCAAAGTTGCTTTTCATATTAAAGTAACTTCTCATGGAAATAATATATTTCAAACTATAGTTGATGAAGGGGCCTCAACCTATGTCATGTCATTTACATGTTGGAAAGCATTAGCATCACCCACCTTAGTTCAATCCCATATTGTGCGAAAAGCATTTGACGGGCATTCATTCTCTCCTCATGAACTCATTGTATCCTACCCTATTGAATGGGGTGGCAAAGTAGTCACAGTAGATGTTGAGGTAGTAGATGCACCTATAGATTACAATTTTCTATTAGGATGTAGTTGAATGCACATGATGATAGCTATAGTGTCTTCAGAGTTATGAGTGATTAAGTTCCCTCATTGGGGGAAGATTGTCATGATCAACAAATTAGATTACTGCATGCTTGAAACTACTATCCAATCAAATGTTCCTTTCATTAGGGATTCTCTAAAAGAGGTTCAATACATTAGGGTAGGATCGTTCAAACATAATTCCCTTATGGGAAACTTTATGATACTACAACCCTTATCTGTTGTAGATGTGTCACACCAAGTTCTTCAAGTGGCTTCAGACGATTTGGATTAAAATATTCCCTTGATGGAGGAATATGATCCAATTACTTGGCTCATTTTTGGATGTAAGATATCCTAGCTCACTTTATTTCATGGATGGAATTTTATCATCAGATGAAACTATCCTTGAAGTCATAAACATTTGGTTGGAACCACATACAGACATCTTTTGTGGGGCCACTGCGAGCATGATTGGTTTAAATCCACCAAAGTATAGGATCATCCTTTGTATGTTCCTCGATATTATTAGGCATATTTGGAAGCATGCATATAGGTTTAGGCATTTGAACCTTTTTCAATCCAAAATTTCCATAGAGTCAAACCTATTGGAAATTGGTGGGTCAGCCCATCATATCTGTATTTTCCACCATTCCAACAGAAGAGCCTACCGAACATGGGACACTCTAGTCAGCACCCTATTTCCATTTTGGTTCCCATGTTAAGTTATAATCATAGGTTTGGGAGCCTAATTAGTCCCATCATGACTTGGAGTTTGAGACCGCATACTTCTCTTCCATACAGTTATGACCATTTCCTGATGGGATCCCTATTTTTTGTTAGTTTACATAAGCATGTGTTAAAATATCAGCATGAGCATTTGTGCTTACTGCTTTGGTGCTTATTGCTAATGTTGCGTATATGCCTTTGTAGTCACTTTTTTCTCAAAATACCTATAAACCATTGCTTCTGTTTAAGTTGACCTATACATGCAAGAACTATTTGATTCAGGTAGTTGATGGACCATGATTCATTGTGATTTATGATTTTGGTGTTTCTCGCAAGAATTAGAATGAAGTAAACCACATTTGCCTCTTCCTACTTATTCATCGTATAGAATTGGATAACCATAGTTACTTGGTTCTATTTCACCACCGGTCAACACATAATCCTACTTTAGATGGCCAACCGATGGAGGGAACATCCATAAGAGTGTGCACAACTAGGCCAATCCTTGTTTGTAATATATATCTTTTCCTTGGCCTGACCTGTGCTCTTGAAATGCTCATGCAACACACATTCCCTCCCATGTGCCATAGAATTCTTTATTCTTTTTTCAAGCTAATAAATGAAAAAAGTACCAAAAATTAAAAAAAAACAAAAAAAACAAAAAAGGGGAAAATTGAATTGTGTCATATTGAATCTTTGAGATAAAGAAAACAATCAGTAATAATTTCCCTTGAACACAACACATAATTTTTGTATCCGTTTTAAGTACACCATTTACATTTTCCTTAGGAATTTGTACCAATAATCTAAGCAGATCTCCATTGATAGGTTATCCTTCCTGTCATCTATGGAGCTTTCATTAATTCATCTAGAGTCAAATAATTTCACAATGGTTGGTTACTCGAGTCTTATGTTTCCAAGTGCCCATTTTGCAGTGTGTTATGTGTTCAAGGGAAGTCAAACAAGTGTCATCCATTCCTCAAATGTTCCTGACCAATCATGACGCCCTTCCTTGTGTCAGTATACACTGTTGGATCTCACAACTATACCAAATTATATCAGCCTATTGATGTCAGTTTCATGTCAGTTGATGTGGGATGCATTAATGCCCTCCTCCTGACATATCTATTCCTATTGATGCCAAATCATTATCTAGGAAATGGATCTACAAACCCCAGTGAGTACCTTGGATCTTCCAGTCATTAGTGGCAGAATTCCTCCCAAATGATAGTGAGCATACATCAATGACCCTTGATTGTTTGATTCTACAAGTTTTCAACATTAAAAAGTCCATTCACACTTGTTATTTTGTACTCGAGTACCTTGGAGTCCGTCATCATTATCAGTGGGCCTCCTCATATGTTTTAACGGTATACATCAATGATCGGTAATCAGATGGTGTTTAATTATGCTCGACATCAACTCATTTATTCACATGATATAAACTCGTACTATCGCTTGTTTTTATTGAATACCTTGGTAAATACAGTTGTACCACTCATCGATGCACTTCCTGAGTTGCGTAAGATTAAAATACCATGTCAAAGTACCATGGAGACCTGGATATGTTGCACTCATCAAATGTGCACTTAAAAGTTTTTACAGAATTTATTTTTGACATGGATCCACTATGTATTGTTCATGTCCATTCTTGTTTACTACTGATCATGGGTATACCCTGCTTAGGAAGATATGATATATTTAGGAATCTTCCTTTTTTGACTTGCATGTGTTTCTCCAACTCTCGCGTTCATAAAAAATCCGTTTTCTATCATGCCTTGATCACCAAAGAGTATTAGCACAAATAGTATCAACATGAAAGTTAAATAAATGTATTTCGGCCCTCAACATAGCTTTGGAACTCACACATTAAGGGGCATATGTTAACAATAAGATTAACACCCTTGAGAGTGTTGGCTTGAAAACATATTTCTACTTCACCTGCAACATGAAGATTAGAATTTTTGAACAATTTGACCACTACTTCCACAAAGGAAGAAATGTTTGAAGACAAGGTGGCTCTAAAGAGGCCAAGTCTGTGACCACTTAAGGGCCAAAAACCAACTCTTATAACTCACATAGTGAAAAATTCCTAACATGGGGATTAATTGTCCTAGAAATACTGAAAGTCAAGTTGAAATGCCTAAAAACTAAGGAAAGTGGGTTTTTTGAAAGAAATAATCAAAAACTTCAAAAACCCCAATCCCACATTCATTATCAAGAGATGGGATGCTGAAAGCCCAATCCTATAAATGGAAGGCATATGAGGTGAATTAGAGAGGACAAGAAAGAAAAGAAAAGGCATGCTGTAGGATTTGGATGCTAGAGATAGAGTCTTTTTCATATCAATATTTTTGCTGAGAATTAGCTTTGATGGAGAAGGATGGTTTAGAGAAAGGATAAAGAGATTCACCTATTAATGGGTTGTAATCACTTTCCTCTTGTTTTTAATATGGTGCAATTCAAGTTTCCCCAATTGTTGTGATTGAATATATGTATTTTCATATGTTTTGTCAATGTTTAGTAGATATATCTCAAGCTTTTTTAAAAGTATCCTTTCTTCCTCCCCTATTTCCTCTTTGAAAAGACTTAGAAATCTCAGGAAGCTTTCAATTATTGCATGTATTATGTCGATCAAGATTTAGAGAAATCTAATAACATGTCCCTTCAGAGAAATCTAATAACAGTCCTCCTCTATCTCCATTAGACTGTCCAACCAACTTTGTAATGATTCATCATCAGTCATGCTCATGGAAAGTGAAATGCACAAAATTGGAACTACAAATCCCAATCTTAATGAATCTCTTTTTCCTCTATACATGCTACATGTTCCTCTTAAGAAATAATGTGATAATTGGAATCTTTGATTCTCACAACCATTAATTTTGTTAATAGTTGTGTCAACTTCCTAGTTACGAAAAAGTCATTAAATACTTTCACACAACAATGCAAAAATACACTTACACAGTTATTATAATCACTATTTCCTTACCATAATCGAATCAAAATAATCCCACACATCATTGTGTTTCTTCATATGCTTCGTATCCTTTACATAGTAACATACTTTGATGTGCAACAACACACTTTAACATGAGTTTTTATCTTCCAACATCTATTCTACATTGTAGTGATAATTTCTTCTCACTACAAGGGTAGGAATGGCTCCCTTGTGCCTACAGGGCACAAGGGTAGGTTCCTACTCTTTGAAAATAGTAAAAAACGGAATGTAAATATGGCATAAACAAAGCAACGAATTAAACTAAGCTAATCTAAGAAAGAACAAGCAAATGGCAGCTACTGTAAACTACATCTGAGAACTAATGACAGAAAATAAAGGAGAGGAGATGAAGCACTGTTGAACCCCTCTGCACACAGTAGGTTAGGGTTCCACCTCCAAAACCTGCAAAATAAACCTAAACTACAATGGAGAAAACCTGCAAACAATGTCAATGAAAAACCTGCAAATGAAAATATCAGTTAGAAAGCAAAACAAGCAAATAAACATGAAAAGAAATTATACCTCACTTAGGTGGAAATGGCCACCATGCCCTAGCTCATGGGAGCACCTCTCTCTTGGTTGGGAAGCAATGACTTGATGAGATGGAGATGGAGGAGAGGGAGAGTGGGTGGTTTGAGAGAAAAAGGTCTCAAAGCATCCATGGGCAGCATAACAATAGGCAAGTGAGGAGTGTTTTGAGAGTGACCCCCCACCCTCCTTTTATAGTTTTTCCAAGGGATTTTAGGGTTTTAAGCCCTTGGTTAGGGCTTTAGCCACTTTTTTGGGCCTTTAGCCCCTTTCGCCCTAACTTTAGCCCCTTTCAGGGTTTTAGCCCCTTTTTTAGGGCTTTATCTCCCAGGGGGCTATTTTGGGCTCTTTTTGGGGGTTTTAGCCCTTTTCTTCATCCTTGGGCTCTTTTGGAGGTGTGGGGGTCAAATGGAAGGTATTATGGAGTGAAATGAGTGTTGTGAGATGGTGTCCTTGGGTGGTGTAGACCATAGAGAGCTGTGTGGGGGATTTTTTGGTTAACAGATTACCCCCTGATGTGTGAGGGCATGAGCTCAACATATGGCCGACGGACATCATAGGATTTGCTGTAGAGAGGTGGTGCTTCCAGGGATGGGGCATGGTGGCTTTTGGTTTTTGTATTAATTTGGTTCCCATAAATGGGTGAGATACAATAAATGTGTGACATGTATATGGACGAGGTGGGAATTCCCATGCTCATGACAATGCAAAAGAATCATTTGATCTATGCTCTAAAATACAAGAGCCGATCATATACAACTGATGTTACAATGCTGGTTGCCTCTATGTGAGGCTGAATACAATACTGATATGGTACATTGGACCCATGGCATTCTCATGGAATGCTATATCTTCATGACTGATAGTCTGTTGGATCTGGAATGGTACATAGCTATATGGACTTGCTGATTGAGAGTCAGAGTCTCTGTGGTACAAGTATGTTGTATCAATCATAAAGGTATATCGAAGCACTGCTGGGGCTTCTGAACACTGTCTCCAATGCAACCCAGAAATCACAAGGGACACAACCTGTTTAGGTCCCTCAAGTGGACTCACCAATGTGCTAGAGTTGGGTGACATCCGGGGTCTTCGACTAAGTACTGTGTGGAACAAACCCTATACGAATCTCAGCGATGCAATGATGGAGTTGAAGTCGAGCACGTGAGAAAAAACCATCCCAAGAGGCACTAAGGACTCCTCTCAAGTGGTACAAGGAACTCATCAATGATGTAAATGAAACCAAGGTACAGGGACCTCTGGGTCTATCCTCTGGAATATGTGTGTTGGCGTCGACAGAGGGAGACCTGCCCCTAGTCAAGGCAATGATGTTTCCTTGACCAAGAGCATGAGGGATAACCGAAAGGTGTGAAGCAATCTACAGACTAACTCACTGAATTAGGGGGAGGAGAGGGAAGGGAAAAACTGAACAGGGGCAGGGGGGAGTGGGAGACTCAAACTTCCTTTGTTCAGAGTATGACGACATGGTGGACCAGGCAGCAAATGAAACTTAACTCATGGGAATGGGATCATAGATGTAATACTGGGAATGTCACTGCAGATGGGAAATACTTGGAGGAGGTGGACACTTTTTATACTGATGGGATCCAAGGAAGACACATTACAGAGTACTCTGAACAAAGGTGACCCAATGTGGGGATGCTGCCAAACTGTTTTTTGTAGGGTGGTGTCTAGGGACACCATTGTGGTATGATCTTGTGGATTTTTGGCAAGCCTGAGAAGGTAAGTGCTCGATGGTGTTTTCAATTTTAGAGAGTCTGAAAGTGTGAAGAAGACTCCAGTGGGGGCTCTTTTTCATTGGTAGTCTCCTGTTCCCGAAAAAGGATAAAAGTATATATAGGAGAGCTCGCCCGTCCTGGAGGGGATGAGAGACTTCTTTACCATTGGTAGTCTAATCAGGTTGGAAAAGGTTAAACCTATACTGACTGGATGGTCATTCAAATACTTTTATGAGTATGAATGAAACCAAGTTTGCTCGATGGTCTTTTCTTATTGAGACGGATAGAAAAGAGCTTAACAAAAACCGGAGGTGAGGTTTTTCATAAAGTGCGGCCCTTCTGCCCGAGAAAGCACAAAAGTATGCAGAGGGGAACGGTCTTGGCTTGAGTGTGCCAAGGAGGTCCTTTTCATGAAATGGTCTACATGGTTCATAAAAGGAGGTAAATGAGAATGATGTAGACGTCCTTTCCTATACTTTAGTGAGCGGGAAAGGAAGTAGCTGCGCTTGACGATATTTTCATTGTTTTAAGGAGTTAGAAAAGAGCTTAAACGAAACTCCAATGTGGTCAACTGACTGCGGTGGCACGAGCAGTGCCACATGTCGGGATGGTGGATAGAGGTCCAAAGGTCATTCACACAGTATGGATGGAGTAGAAGGCTCTCAAACATACTAATACATGCGTGGGATAGATCGCAGAAGAAGCCTGCGAGACGGTGCGGCAGAGGCATGCAAACCGAGGTGGCTCTCAGACAGAGGTTGGGAGAGCATGTGTGTGTGTTGCGGTGGTTGGACTTGACTACATGTGATGTAAGTACAAGTCCAGAGGCATTTATATGCCAAATACGTGCAAGAAAAGAAATCATTTTATGGACAGTGGTCCAGAGGTCCGCGTAAGGTGCGGTAAAAAGAAAAGACAATCTATGTGTTAAAAATAAAATAAAAGCTAAAATTACAGTCCTTGACGGGCGGCGGCCCGAGGACACTTCTATGTCAAATACATGGAAGAAAAATAAAGGTGTTTGTGGACGATGGTCCAAATGTCCGTAGAAGGTGCGGTAAAAAAGGCAATTATAAATACAAAAATAAAAGTATAGTATAATCCTTAACGAGCGACGGCCCGATAGCTTACATGAGTAGTGGTCGGGAAGTGTGATGCAAGTACCAGTCCGTAGACACTTGCATCATCATGTCATGGCTCATGAATTGAGGTGACTTGTGGGAAATGGTCCCAAAATTGACTTGTTAAACATGAGAAAACGGTCTCATAAAGAGATATAAATTTGAGCCTGGAGGTGTGAGAGGTGTCTCGAACCAGTTCTGGGTGACTTTGAATTAGCAGCTGATGGTGCTGCCCCTAGTGCATTGGTGCACTTAGGAGTTTTTGTGTCGCTATTTATATCCCATTGAGAAAGCATATTTGGCTTCTCATTTTGTATTGGACATATCTTGGACATGCGACTTATGGTTTTATATCTATATATATTTTGACGCACGTGGATCCGCTTTTGTGGTTTCATTATGTGAGTCTTTTTATTACAATGTGGGATGCAAATGTCTATGTGATGTATTATTACACTGTGTGTGTATTTTTAGACATGATTATGCATTATGTTATGGTTGTATGTTTCCTATATGCTGTTATGGATGTGCCAATTTAGAATATCGTTAGCCATTTGATTTGCGACGCTATTGAGGTTCCTGGGAACATGTGTGAATGTGATGGATTCAAATGTTCTGACCATGTGTTTAGTGCGTAGGTACTTTCTAAAGAGGCAGGGATCGCGAACTCGGTAGTGATTGTTCAGTTGAGAAACAAGCAGCTGGGAGTCTAAGAAGACATAGAGATGGTGAATTCCTAATTGTAGAGCGGCAGCCAAGAGGCCATTGACACCATCATACTACACCTGGTTTTTGTTCATGGTGCCCATGCATATTCCATCGATGTGGATCAACTCATGCGATGGGGAGTAAATTACCCATGCAGCCGAGGTGAGGTTCGGGTACCATCTGCGAATCCTGTATACCGATCTGGGGTGTGCTCCATCTGAAGCAATGAGAGGAAACGATACATAAGACTCAATTGGGAAAAAATGTGTAAAACAAAAAATAGAAGAACTATACTACAATTTAGAACGTTGTTACTCAAAGGAGTGACGTTAGGGGGAAGGTCATTTGGAATTTCCCAAGATCAGCGGTCATTCCTTTGTGTGACACGATGAATCCTTGGAGATGGCTTGTGGGGACACAGAAAATACACTTGGATGGGTTCAAGCGAATTCTACACTGGTGACATTGTATTAGGACTTGTCGTAAGTCATCTATGTGTTGTGTGTGGTTTTGCGACTGCACGATGAGGTTTTCGAAACAAACCAACATGATGTGAACAAGATCGCGGAAGCGATGCGTCATGGCGCGCTGGAAGGTGGCTCCAGCATTTTTGAGGCCAAAGGGCATGACTTGGTAGGTGAATGTGCCCCATGGGGTTGTGAATGCCGTCTTGTGACAGTCTTCTTTCCGGATTTGGATTTGGTTGTGCCCAAAAAAATCGTCCATGAAAGAAAAGACTTCATGTCCGACGCATGCATTGATAATCTAGTCGATGAACGGGGTGGGGAAGTTGTCTTTGGGACATGCCCCATTAAGATCGTGGAAGTATGTGCAAACGCGAATGGTACCCTATTTTTTATTCACAGGAACATGATTAGAAACCCAATTTGTGTATGCAATGGGATAAATGAAGCCGACTGTGCGCAGCTTCTCTATCTCAGCTTTCATCGCAACCACTTTGGATGGATGGATGGGCCATTGCTTCTGACAGATGGGTGCCAGATCAGGCCATGTGTCGATGTGGTGTTCCACGATGGATGGATCTAAGCTGGGCATTTCATTGTATGACCAGGTGAAGATGTCATGGAATTCTTGGAAGAGAGCGGTGTAGGCATCGACCTCTTCCAAGGAGCAAGATGCCCCCAACATGATTTCTTCAACAATCTCAGAGTTGGTTGAGATGTCAATTTTAATTGTTGGTGAAATGTTCGCCATGTTCCCTTCTTTGAAGGCATCGGGTACTGGGATTGGATTCTTGAACCAGTCAACCATCCCATGGATGAAATCTTTGGTCTCCAAAGAAAACTAGTCAGACTGCGACACAAGCTCTTCTGGGAGGAAGAACGAGCAATGGTGCATGTCGTCCCATGGGTATTCTAGGGCGGTCAGAGCTTCAAGTATCTCCTCATCATTGTTGAAGCAATGAAGAGACAGGTCTGATGGATCATCGTTGGAGATGGGGATGAATTGGTCAAGGGAACTAGACATCATGTAAATGGACATGGTGTCTGACGAAGGAGGTGGTGGGTGAACTTCTTCAATCAAGGTGATCTCAGACTCAAGGGAATGGTGATGGAGGTCAGCAAGAGCCATTAGAAATTCAGGCAAGTCTTACCAATGGTGGGAGTAATGTCCATACAAGCCACAAAGGGTACAAGCATGGTTTGTCCTCAATGCCTTGTTCTTTACTACTGGCGCGGTTGGGAGTTCAACCACGGGGATGTTTTCGTTCGTATCCATGGCATCCAATTATGCACAGATCACTGGGATTTTAGGGAAATCTTGAGTTGGATGGCCCTATTGTTCGCAGATAGCACAAGGTGGAACTTGTCATGGTTCTGTAGTCGCCTCGGTGTTCTTTCCCCTAGCCCTTTTGGGTTGGGGCGGTGCAGGTGCGGGTGCGGCGGTTGGCCTATGCGGACCGGGTGGGGGGTGGGACTCAACCGCAATAGGTTGCACCAAAGTCAACATAACCTGAGGCATTGCTGGTTGAGCTGGTGGATCTAGATACCACATCGGAATCCCTAATGTAAATTTGGGTAGGCTTAAGGTGGCCATGACCAGCTTGCTCATGACACCAGGTGAGGGAAAGAGGAAGGGAATTGTGTGGACAGGGGATGAGCCCACATAAATCCTAGTTGGTTGCATGTGGGGGTGAGGTTGTGGTTACAGCTACGCGTAATGCTACTGCTGCAGGTGATGTTGCAGCTATTGTTGGTGTTGCGGCTGCGGACGCTGTTGTGGTTGTGGTTGGGGCTGCGGCTATGGTTGTTGTTTGGGTGCAGCGGTGCTTGATGAGACCACACACAAGTCCACAGTTTTATTTTGTGTCGGTGGTGGTGACATCAATGGGAAAGGAGCCGTCATGGTGGGATTGGTAAAAAACCCAAGGCCCACATTCAATGGTGGGGAGGCTAGTGTATTTTCAACCACAGTGTTGGTTACAGGGATGATGTTAGCATGTGCGGTCACCCCTTGCGGCTCAATGGTGGTGATGGTAGGGATAATGTTTGCAGGTGCTATTAACCCTTGTGGATCGTGCTAGGTGAGATGGTCAACTGTCACAATATTCCCTGCATGGGGGAACATCATGAGGTGTAAGACAGTTGACGCGATGGCTCACATGGCGTACATGTAACTCCTCCTAAGGAGGAGGTTGTAGTCCAGTTGATCATTGATGAATTCGATGTCGATCAGGACTATCTTCCTGGCTAACGTGATGGGGACATGAGGGAGGATTCCTTAGGCTTTAGTGGGATGTCCATCATAAGCCTGCAGAGTCATGGATGATGGTTGCAGAAATGGTGATCCAAGCTTCTACCAAACCAAGGTAGACATGACACACGTGGATGCCCCCTCATCCACTATGCATCGGTGCACAACCAAGTTCCAGATGGACACCGAGATTTGGAAGGCGATAGTGGAGGGCATGCATGGATCTCCGTTCTCTATATCAAAGGTGATCAGCTTGGAGTCAGAGGGGTCTACTACCCTTAGAGCGGCTAGTAGGGATTTTCGCTGCATTGGGCATGTTTTAAGTACCTCAAGAGTAGACATGGCGGTTGGCGTTTGGGCCAAATCATCTACAACGCTATAGCTGATTGCAGCTCTAACTGTGGCATTATTGGCAATTCTGCGTATGGGGGGGCGCAGGAATGAGGGTAACTAGAGAGGTAGGTTGGTTGTCTTAGACGTGGATGTTTCTAATGAGTCAGCAGGTTCGGTGGTGGTACCGTACTGATTTCGTCTAGTCTGTAAGTTGACCTCTTCAGTGGTCATGGTAATCAGGTGGTGAACACCTATTTTGGCCATAGGCGGTGCCCCCAGAGCGTTGGGATTGGCCTGGGGAGGGGGAGCGGTTTCCACCAATCCTTGGACTAGTAGTGGGTTTTGAAGCACCATGGGAGGAGGTCCTTGTGGTGCCTAGTTGGGTTGGGCTCGAGTTGGGGCATTGGCGGCCTGCTAGGCCTCATTTTGAATGGCCTGCTTAACACGAGCCATGAGGGGACACTCAAATGTGTAATTCCCATAAACATCACAAAGTGTACAAGGTTGATTTGTGTGCAACGGTGCGTTGCATCTTAGTGGATTCTGTCTTGGGGGGTTTTGGGCTGGCTGGTTAGCCTCGGCATTATTGGGAGGGTTGGGTTTCTGATTGCCTCCCTACGATTGGTTATTGCCTTGGTTGCAGGGCCTGTTGTTTCTAGCTTTCCCTTGTTGGTTGTTGGGGGCAGGCTAGTTGGGACGGTTTTGTTGTACAAACACTTGTCCCAACGGAGTGGGTGAAGCGGGGGCAGGGGCTTGAACATGTTGCACTGGTGGTGCATAGTATATTTGTGGGGGTGGTGGTGCCACAAATGTGGGCATTTTCCCCACATATTGTTGTGTGGCGCAGGTTGTGCATAAGAGGTTGTTGCTACAGATTGGGACATCACTCTAGCATATTCTGGAGCTTGGTTTTGATAAGCAACATTAGCAATGTTGCTTGATTGCGGTGCAATGGTAGGTGGTGTCGGTCGAGGCTATGGTTATTGGGAGACTGACCCTATGATGTCGTCCGCTACGTGGGATTCCCTCAGTGCATCGCGGTAGGAGGTACTTGGAGGGGGAGCATCTAGAATGACAATATACAAGTATCCTGAGTGGGCATAGATGAGGTCAAATTGTTGGGCCTTCAGTATGGCCTCTTCTTTAGATTGGGGATGTTCAGATGCGACATCCTTTGTGATGGGCAGGAGCAAAGTCTTGAGGAACCAATCCAAGAAGATCTTGTCATCAAGTTGGATCTTACACAAGCTATGGCGTTACCGCCACTCATGGATATGATCAGTGATGTGAGTGGTGGTGTTTTGGCGACAGGATAATAGGATCTCCACCCCCTCGTCATATCTGACAGGGAGTTGGAAATACTGTAGGAACATGAAGGCTAGGGAGTTGAAGTCGGGGTACTTGGCTTGTGGTAGCTCAATGTACCATTTGGCTGCGGCACCTCTAAGGGTGCGTTGGAACAACCTCAGCCTGATGGAGTCGTCTACGATGTCGTTGGATGAGCACCATAGATGGAATGTCATTATATGATTTTGGGGACATTCCCCGGCTTTTCCTTCAAACTTTGGGATGTTTGATGGAAGCTTAGTTGGCATGGGTGGCTAGAAATCTTGGTGGCGGATGGGGTCATTCGTTAATCTAGCCAAGTCAAGAAAGTTTAGATGAGCCATGAAGGGCATATTTGACCCCAAGTTGATGTGGGATGGGACCGCAATGGGGGTGGGGTTTGCAGGTGCATAATGCATCTGCATGGCTGGGGTTGCTTGTGGTGGCACCATGGCAGATGGGCCAATTCCCCCAAGTGTTGTTGGTGGGATGGTATGGGTAGCGGGGAAATTACCCCCATGTATGGCGGTAGGGGCAATGTGGGTGGTAGGTGCACTGCCCCCCTGTGTGGCAGGGGGGACAATGTGTGTGGAGGGGCCACTGCCCCCATGTGTTACCACTGGGCCAGCTTGGCTGGTCATTATTGGTGGTGGAAATTGGCTAATGACAGTCTGCATGATTGTGCTTGGACCACTTGCCAAGTTGTGGGTGACATGCTGTGATGTGGACATGGGTCCACTTGCTAAGGTTAGGCCGAAAAATGGATCCGGGTTTGCAGTAGCCATGGGGCTTGATGGTGCATTGTGGAGGTCTGGTTCAGACTGATATGGGTCTAAATCAGAATTAGAGGTTGTGTGGCTTTCTGATGGTGTGGGATACTGATAAGAGCGGCTTCGACGATGTCGATCAAGTGTTCCAAATGGTGGTGGTTCGCCTCTTAGGCATGAGGAAGATCGTGAAGGATCAATTGTGTTTGCTTTTGTGTATGAGACTAGTGGTTGTGAAATTTGGACCCCAGTTTCAATGGATTCCTATTAGCTAAAGGTGGTCTCTCGGCCACCAAGACTACCAAAAGACATCGATTGGCTTGTTCCTCACGGGTGCTTATACTCAATTGGAAGGGGTCGTTGCCCGTTTTGCTTGGCAATTCCTCTCAGTAGCCAGCTACTTTGGGGTTCCTGTGGTACTCCTCACAATGAGTTTCTAGGAAAATCCCAAATACTTCCCACAGTTGAAGCAGTCAGGGACTTATGTCCTCAAAGACTGCAGAATTGATTGAACTTAGTGTAAATTTGGTAAATTTTAAGGCTTACTCAGCGTCATGAACTGAGTTGGGTTAATTATTTGGTAATGGTGTGTTGGTTTGCTTGTTTGTTCTGGTATTTGGTTTGCAATATGGTTTATGAATTCATGGTAGAGTTCATATCATGGTTTTGTATGCAAACATAAACAAAAACTTGTAAGAAAGTATGGTGATTAACCCTGAATCGTTGGCCTAACTAAGTGTCTACCTCTCAGTGATATTCTTCTTCCACCAAGAGAAGGTGTTGGGATCTCAACACAATGAGACTAATCCCATCTGTAGATCCTCAGTCACCTCCCAAGTGCTAGGTTGGTCAACAAGGAGGATGCTTAGCGCCATAAGAATCCCTCCTTCTCTACCCCCTCTACCTTCCAGGTCGCCTGGTTTTAGTGGTTTGGGAAAAATACCATGAAGTGCCTAGATCTATACAAGCTTACCCTTTGTCGTATCCCAGATTACCTTGGAGGGTGATGAATGGGTAGAGGAGGAAGGGGGCAGTAAGATGGTTAATTTTAGGTTACTTTTAGTTAGGCTAGTTCATTTATTAAGCCTTAATGATTGATTTAGCATATACACATTGTTCATGGATTGATTTTCAAAAATTAAAAACTGGAATTGAACGAGACCTGCAATGGTGGACAGAGGCGGATGGGACGCACTAGCAGTCCTCTAAAACTAGAAATTACTATTAATTAAACTTAAATACAACTTCTATGTGACAGGCCGCACATTCCTGACCAAATCCCGAGAAGGGGGAGTGAGATTTTTTTTAGAAATGAGCGAGGGGGTCACACAAAATGTGAAAATAGTCATAGCCTGAGCTTCTAGGATAAAGTTTCACTTTTTTGAGGATTAAGTGCGCCCTGGGTGCACCTGTTGGCCAATTAAGAGCGCCCCAGTCTCACCTTTTCCCCCGATAAGAGTGACCTGCTCCAGAAAGGGGTTTTTTGGTGATGCATGGTTAGATCTGGCCGACAGTAACTGGTACTGGGGTCAGTCTGACTCGGCTCGGCCTAGCAGAGGATTTGGCACTAATTAAAATAGGAAATAAAGTAGATTTAAATAGATCTAACCTAAGATTTCTGAAAACTAGGGTAAAATGGAAAAAACTTGAAAATTTGAAATTTTTGGCCTAGGGATCCTATGGGATCGACCCAGGGGAGTCGCCAAAGTTGTAGTGAGAATTTCTCCTCACTACAGGGGCAGGAATGGCTCCCTTGTTCCTACAAGGCACAAGGGTAGTTTCCTACTCTTTGAAAATAGTAAAAAACGGAATGGAAATATGGCATAAACAAAGCAGCGAATTAAACTAAGCTAATCTAAGCAAGAATAGGCAAATCGCAGCTACTGTAAACTACATCTGAGAACTAATGATAGAAAATAAAGGAGAGGAGATGAAGCACTATTGAACCCCTCTACACACAGTAGGTTAGGGTTTCTCCTCCAAAACCTACAAAATAAACCTAAGCTACAATGGAGAAAACCTGCAAACAATGTCAATGAAAACTTGCAAATGAAAATATCATTTAGAAAGCAAAACAAGCAAATAAACATGAAAATAAATTATACCTCACTTAGGTGGAAATGGGCCACCATGCCCTAGCTCATGGGAGCACCTCTCTCTTGGTTGGGAAGCAATGGCTTGATGAGATGGAGATGGAGGAGAGGGAGAGTGGGTGGTTTGAGAGCAAAAGGTCTCAAAGCATCCACGGGTAGCATAACAATAGGCAAGTGAGGAGTGTTTTTAGAGTGACCCCCCACCCTCCTTTTATAGTTTTTCCAAGGGATTTTAGGGTTTTAAGCCCTTGGTTAGGGATTTAGCCCCTTTTTGAGAGCTTTAGCTCTCAGGGGGATATTTTGGGCTCTTTTTTGGGGTTTTTAGCCCTTTTCTTCATCCTTGGGCTCTTTTGGAGGTGTGGGGGTCAAATGGAAGGTCTTATGGAGTGAAATGAGTGTTGTGAGATGGTGTCCTTGGGTGGTGTAGGCCATAGAGAGCTGTGTGGGGGATTTTTGGGTTAACATACATACCCTTGTTTTCAACAATATTCTCCTATTTTGGTTCCTTCTCTAATCAGTATTTGAACATTCACTAGGTCCCTCAACTTCTTGTATTCATGTTCCTCTATAACCACCATGTTACAATGACCCTTTTTATCTTCCCCCTTTGCTATAAAGTCTATATAGTCTTCTCTATTATGCTCAGTGCTATGAAAATATCCACACAACACTCTTGATTTTGTACACAAGTGCACTACATGGCCCAATTCTCGACAGTTGAAGCAAATGGGTCATCTTCCTCCTCCACAAAATATTCTACGTGTCCATAGAATCCTCCTTTGAAACCATCTCCCCTTCCAGTTACATTATCCTTCATGCCCTATATTCTATATGCATCAACATAATGCTCTTTCATCGATTGTAATGAATTCCATCGATTGAAATCATGCCCCATTGATATACAAAATTCACAAAAAATATTATTAGTAGTAGTTTGATACTTCTACAGTAGAGGTCATTGTGGAGGATAATGGTCCCATTTCTCATGTATTTTGCACTAGTCCATAGACTATCCTATTGGGAAAGGATTTAGTAAACCCGTGGATGTATACATTCCCATCATAAGGCACTCATTGTAGTGGCCTCCTCCCATTGGCAGAGTGTAGACCATACATTTTACCGTACTACCTTCCCCTTGGATATTTACTACAACTATGCAATCAATGTGATTGACTGTGATTGAACCTACACCATTCCTGAAGAAAACTCAACTCCTTCTATAGACTGCAACAACATTACAATTTGTAATGCATTAGGTTGCGTAAAAACCTTTTGTTGAGTTATGGGGATTTGTATGTATGGTGGTAGTCCTACAATTAACCACTCCCTATGTTACTCATACTAAATTTGAAAGATAAACTATCCAACATAATCGTAAATCTATGATCGTAATCCCAAACTTTCTATCTTAGTTGCTACTTTATTTCTTTTATTCTAGTAATACATTATGATTTTGACTCCGCTTTCAGGAATTCTCTTAACATCATTCATTTGATATCATCCAATGTCCTTATCACTCCCTATGTAGCAGTTGATTTGTATTTCATGTACCATGTGAGTTCACGATATTGCAAAGTAGTTTTCATTTGGAACACTACTTTATCTGTTTCATCTGACACTTTCTTTACTCCCCACACACACATCAAAAGTGAACTAGTGTTTCCCTGCACCATCCTTTCTAGTTCCATGAAAATTGGAAGCCTCAACAATGAATTTGTCATAATTCCTTCCATTTTGAATCTTTTAACCACTTTTCCACTTGTTTGTATATCATCTAGTCTTCCCCCTTATTCTAGTCTTTGCTGTAAAATAAATCTATCACCAATTTGTATTGAATTCTTAATTATTGTTAAAAACACCTAGTAAGAAGGTGGTTCAAGGGGGGAATCATACACCATGACTACAGTATGCTCATCACTCCTAGGTCTAGATGGATATTCAATCCCTAATTAAAAAAAATAATTCTCTCAATCTTGCAACATCCTCATCCTCTATTATTTCATTTTTAGATAAACTATCCACTACCTCATTGTGTTGAGACTCCTCATCACTTTATTTTGACTCTTTTGGATCAAATCTTCTCCATTGTACCAGTTCATCATCAATTTTTATTTCTACCACATCATCATCTGATGTGACATCCTTTTTTATGCCACGCCTCTTTACAAGATTCTCTTCTTCCTCTTTCTCACCTTCTGCGCAAATTTCCACTAGCACCGAGCCCTCTATACCTTTCCATTCTAACAAATATATTTTCCTTTTCACCTATTCACTACCTTCTACAATGCGTTATCATTGGAAAATTACCCAAGGTTGTGAAAGGCTATTCCCAGGTAACAACAAGAACCACTTTTAAAGAGAAAACTTGCTTTTTTCTCTTCTGAGAGAGATCTCTCATAAAATATTAACAAGGCCAGATATGTATAAGAAAAACTGTTTGTAATTGGTAAGATTGGTTGAAACTGAACACATGACCATTGGGCTATGGAGTCAAAATATGAATATAGATAAACGGATATTTTGCATGGAATTTTTAAACAGAGGCAAGATAGCTACTCAGTCACAGTCAAAATTTGTTTGTCTGGTGAAAAAGGAAGAACATGAACAAACCATTAACACAAAGCATTGTAAAAATGAATTATGTATCAACTTTAGAAGAAAAGTTTGGTGGACATCTGAAAAGAACAGCTAGAGCATAGTAAATATGAATTCTAAACTGTAATACTCTCATTTTAGACATGAAGGAAGACATAATGGAAAGATAAAACTGGAAAAACATTCACATAAGAAGAGAAAGTACAGACTGCAACATGAAATAACACATGAATATATGAAAAACACCAACTTTTTGCACTGTAATTAAAGAAATACTTAAATACAAAAGCTCTAAAATCTCACGGGTTCCAACCCTCGGTTCATCATATGTATGAATACTTATACAATTTCTCCTCAAGCTAAACAATATACCTAACTGTCTAACGGTTTCAACCATTTATTACATGTGTCAAAGCATTTATCTTCTACAAAATAGTACCGAGATAAACAAACTTCTTAACTAATGATTTTTAAAATAACATTTTATCACAAATTATATCCTCTCGCTGAAACTCCTTTTGCGCTGTCTTCCTTGATGTCTTCATGGTTATAACTTATATTTAGTTGATCCATATTTTTGAACTGTTCTCCAATGTTTAGGTTTAGGAAAATCTGCAACAACCATATCATGTGCCATAAATCTGAGTTCCATGTTGTCTATTTATGAAAAATTAGGAACCTTGGCACACAAGAATTCAAAATCAAATAATAACTTGAACTCTTCGGCCAATTTATCAAACAAATCTATTCCATACAGAGCCTACTGCATATATTCAAACTTACTGTGATCTGACCTGCAATTGACCAATATATCTAGATATTCCTTTTGAGACAATAATGGTCCTTTTTTCTCCCAGAAGAAAGGAATTCCCCTACTTGTTTATTAGCACAGTGTTTTGACTTGACCACATTGGCACTTTGTGCATAGTCAGGGTAATCATCAATTCCAATGCTCAGAAAAAACAAACCTCTAAAATCCACGTAGATGTTTTTATATTTTTTTTATGTTTTATAACCATTGCACATCTCCCGTAATCTATACCGTAGATTTGTTATTCTTTGAAATATAATCCGTTCATGCACAAAATCTCAATGTTGAGATTCAACATTATCACCCTACACAATTTTTTTCGGTGGAATCAATATCAACCATTGATCTACAATCTACCTTCATCAGAACCATTCAACTGTGAAATCTTTAACATCCCACTAATCATTTCAAGACTGATCAATTGAGCAAATTTTGTTTGTGGAATGCACCTTATCCGTCGATCAAAACCTGACCATTATTAAAACTATCAATCAATGTGGCCCCTACCACTTTCCATGGGTTTCAATTTGGAAATTCTCTGCGATAGTTCATTCTGCAGAATTGTTTCTGACTATAGATCTATCTCTGCTCACATCTCATCTATCTAATCTTTCTGCCAGTTAACCAATTCCACAAATCAGAAAAGTTCCTTCGTCCAAGCATGTCCAATATGTGAAATGCTCCATCGTTTTTTATCTTACCTTGTATCAATCTCATCCCTTCAAAGTTGCACCTTTTTAACTCCATTCCACCGATGAGAATATTTTAATTTCTCCCCCATGTTTCAAACAACGAAATGATCCACTGCTGTAGATCAAATCCCTCTCTTCATTCGATGACCCATGATGAAATATCATGCTAACCGATTAATCTAAAGAGAGCTTCCACAAAATTTTCAATATAGTGCTAACAACTGGCTCCAGTAGGGATTCTATCCTCCCCACAAGGTAGAAAAGAACCCCGTATACTAGTTTCCAAATCCATTGTCAATCTATTTTTTATTTTATTTTGTCTTTCTGAAAGAAATATAAAAACTAAAATATGTCTACCCCTTCCGATCTTAGGGCCTTCTCTGCGGGATTCAAATCTTCTAGCTCCCATCTGTACTGATCAAAAGTAAAGAAGTATTTACACTATAATACATGAAATTTCCTTTCCCCTTATTCCAAATAATGCTCTAGAAATCTCCCATTAACTGGACCTCCTTCATACTGATACCCATCCTGATACTGTAGAATAAAAGCATTGTTACCCCTGTGTGTTGCAATAATGTATGGACCTACCCACGAATGATCAAATTTACCATGCTTTCCTTTGTCTTCATGTGGGGCATCCCATTTTAACACCAAATCATCAATCTAGAAAATGTCCTCTTTTACCTTTCTATCAAAGGTAATCTTCATTTTCTCCTGATGAATCTGTACCTTATCATATGTTTTATCCCTCGGTTCACTTATCTCAATAATTTGGTTTATTCTCCTTTGCATATGATTAGGTTCATCCTGTTGTTCCTGCAACAACTTCATAACTGGTACTCCTAGAGATGCTGGAAAAACCACTTCAGCTCCATACACCAATTGGAATGGTGACATTCCAATAGTCCTCTTTGTGCTGATTCTGTTAGCCCACAAAGCATATTTCAGCTTTGTATGCCATGCTCTTTTATTATCTTCCAACAACTTCTTAATTATCCTCACCAAGCTTTTGTTAGAGGATTCCTCCAGTTCATTACTCCATGGATAATATGCAGTAGAATGATTCAAACTTATATGATACTTATGACATGAATTTATCATCATCCTGGACTTGAAAGCAGGTGCATTATCTGTTACAATCCTCTTAGTACAACCAAATATTGCCAAAATATTATTCTCCAGGAAATCTATTATCATTGCATCTGTAACTCTTCTATTAGGTATTGCTTCAATCCACTTTGTAAAATAATCAGCTACGATTAAGATCCACTTATGCTGTCCTGAGGAGTTCATATTTATTTCTCCAATGAAATCCAACCCCCACTGTTGAAAAGGTGATTCTACTGATATGGGATTAAGAGGGAGTGGAACCACTTTCCTCTTTACATAAAAAATATGGCACTGATGATATTTGGTGGTTTCTTTATACACATTTGAAAATAATGAAGGCCAATAGAATCTCGCTCTCAAATTTTTTTTTGTAGTTACCTTCCATGAATGATCTCCCCCATAATATCCTTCATGGGAATCTTTTGCTATTTGCTGAGCTTCATTCTCCAAAAGACAATTCAGTAACACTCCACCAGGATCCTTCCAATAAAGATATTGATTTAGAATACATAATTTTGCAGCCTTCACCTTCAAAGACCTTGCTTTAGTTTTACTTAACCCTGTAGGAGGTTGTAAATTTTGCTACACATAAACAATATCAACATACCATGGAGAAATAGAAAAATCAAGCATCACCTGTACTTCTGTGGCTAATTGATTTAATTGTCTTGATAGAAAATTTAGCTGCAGAGAATCACAATTAGAGTCTGTCATCATTTTATCCAATCCCTATCCCTTAATCAAATTTGTGGGCTTAATTTCAACGTCATATTCCAAAAGCACTGCAATCCATTTCGCTCTTCTGCCCTCTGGATATGGTTGTGTAAGTATGCTCTTTACCACACTGTTGGGAACATATGCGACTACATGTGAATGGAGAATATAAATTATGAAATATTTTAGGGCCTTAATCAAATCATATGCTTGTTTTTCTATGATATCATATTTCAACTCCCCATCTCTTAATATATTACTAAAAAATTCTATAGGTTGTTCTTCACCTTGATCATTCTTTTGTAATAGAAAAACCACAACAGTATGCTCTGAAGCACATGAGAATACTAAAAAATATTTATCAAAATATGGACCTACCAGCACAGGAGCTTTTGAGATAGCTTTTTTTATATTCTTGAAAGAATTTTTAGCCTCCATTTTCCATTTTATTTCATGATCCTTTTTCAGCATATTAGTAATGTTCATCAATATTTCAACAAAGCTAGGAATGAATCTCCTCAATAAATTTACCTTCCCAATGAATGAATGTACTTATTTCTTACTTCTTGGTTCCTCCACCTTCAAAATTGCACTCACCCTGTATGGATCAATCCTGATACCTTCTTTGGAAATAATATGGCCCAAAAGTTTTCCTTCTTCTAGAGAAAATTTTGATTTCCTTGGATTTAATGAAATGCCATATTTTCTACATTTAAGGAAGACCTTTTCCAAATGTTTGATATGTTCCCTGTCAGAACTGGAATATACAGTAATATCATCCATGTAAATTACTACAAACATATCTCTTTCATCTTCAAAAGCGATGTCCATAGCACGCTGGAAAGTGGCTCATGCATTCATTAATCTGAAATGCATCGTTGCATACATGAACATACCCCATGGTCTAGTGAAAGAAGTTTTCTCTTGATCTTCAAGAATCACCTTTATTTGATTATAACCTAAAACCCCATCCATGGTAGAAATTCTCTTTGAACCTATCACCTTCTGCAAAATCTGGTCCATCTTTGGTAAGGGGTAATTGTCCTTCAAAGAGACTTTATTCAAATTTTTGAAGTCCACACACAGTCTTATTTCACCATTTTTCTTTCTAACAGACACCAAATTAGCAACCCATTTTGAGAATATTAGGGTTACAATTATTTTTGCATCAAATAATTTTTTGATCTCCTTTTCAATAATAGGAAATAACATTGGATTAATCCTTCTGAGTTTCTACCTAAATGGTTTTTCTCCGGGATTAATTGGAATAGTATGTTGTATAATGGAGGTGTCATACTCTTTGAGGTCATCACAACTCCATGCAAATACATCAGTGTATTTTTTCATCAAGTTCAAATACTCATGTTTTTCTTTAGCAGGCAATTTCTTGGACAACTTTATAATTCTAGGATTTTCCTCAGTACCACTATTTTTATCTTCAACAACATTTTCAGCAGGTTTGACTTTAGGATCTATGACAACATCATTTTGGTCAAAAATATTCTCTAAGGGAATTAAAAATATGGTAATATGATTACTATTCAATTGGAATATATCTTTTCTTCCTAGTGAGCCTTTCAACTTCTCTGTTTCAGCAACTCCTTCATATTCATTAACATCTTGAAAATTTTCAGAATCAACACTTGCTTTTTCTATTTGGGTATTTACAAATTCTCCAGAAAATTCTAGGAATATTTTGATTTGTATTTCATCTTCAAAAAACTACAAGTACTTGGTATTGTCTAGTATGGAAATCCTGTTCACAATGTCAACCTTGTATTTTCTTTTACCTGCAGTAGGAGTCTTAAACTTTCTAGCATCAATTGCCAAAGAATCTGCCACTGTATTATCATATCTAGGAATCACTTTTACACTGTGTTCTGTAAAATAATTTCCAAAGATATCCCACACTTCATTCCTGTAAGTTCTCATTTTGGGATGCTTAGTTTGATAACTATTATTCACCTGATTTATCACAAGTTCTGAATCTACAAAAACTCGGACTCGTTTAGCTCCCAAATCCTTTAGTGCATGCAAACCCAACAACAAAGCTTCATATTCTGCTACATTATTAGTACATTCAAAGGTAAACTTGTAAGAAAAATATTTAAAATCTCTAATAGGGGAAAATATGTATACACCTGCACTAGCACCCACTTTAGCCACTGACCCATCAAAATACATAGTCCACAACCCTTCTTCCTTTTGCTTTCTTTCCAATGCTTCCTATTCATTTATCACTTTTTTACCCTTTTTACATTTACTTGGAACAACAACTTTTGAATCACATGGAGAAACATCATTGAAGAAAATAGATGACCCTAAGTCTGTATCAAAAGCATAAATACGATGAACTCTTGGCTGATCTCAACTGCTAACAACATAAGGTGATATTTTTTCACTGTACAGTATCTTGTTTTCATTAAGAACAAGAATTGTAGCATAAGACATATCCATTTGCAAACTTCCTTTTAACTTCGAATTCCAAGATGTTGACAACAAAACACCGAATTTGGGAGGGATATCAGCCACAACAACATCCATGACCATAGTTTTAGATGGTAATTTAGCCAAGGATACTACCATGTATTTTATCAAACCCAGACATTTCACCCTTTTGGAATCAAAAGAATACAAATATTTGTAAGGACTTGTAATCTCTAACCCCAAACTTTATACCACTCCTTTAGTCATCAAATTATGTGAAGCACCTAAATATTATATAGCATTATGCAACACCATGTCATGCACATTTAAGCTCATATAAAAAGGTGGTACTTCCTCATTATCCACATCATCAATCTTAGACCCCAAAAGAATGGTAGGATTGTCATCCGTCACTTCCAAAATATCTGGTTGAGCCTCTCCCTAATTTCTGATCATTTTTGTTATTGTGTCCCTATACTCCTAATTTCTAAGCAGTTCATTAAAAGGAATTGAAATCTTCAAATTAGCAAGTTCACTTTGTAGATTAAAAATGAAAGAAATTTTATTTACGTCCATGGGTGTTGTTTGTTTTAACTCCTTCATTTTTTCAGTTCTATTTTCAATCTCTTTATGTACAACATGTTCCTTTTGTTTTTCATTTCTTTTTATGTATTCATCTGACTACTAGAAGGATAATTTGGATTTAACCTTCCTTTATTCACAATAATGTTAGATTTTTAACATTAAGCTAGCATAACATTAGGATATTTAACTAAGAGAACAACAAGCACAACAATCAAACACAAGAGACAATGAACACAGTGTTTTTCCTCGGGGAAACCATAAATGGAGAAAACCCCACAGCTTCCTCAGAGATAGAATCAACACCAAAAGTGAAACCAAAAAATAGTAAGATGATCTCCCGACAACAGTAACCTCTTTCTTCCTTACCCCAGTGTCTTTCTCTTCCTCATCTATGTGCTACAACTGAGTGTGAGTGAGTGTGTGATAAATAGAGAGGCTAGCTCTCTATTTATACTAATTCTTGACTTGACTAAACCCAACTAGGGCTGAATTCAATAGGTGAGTCTAATAACCCTAGCGCCCTGGAACTGTGGGGACTTTAACCCTTAGACAATAGGAGGGTTACCCACCTTGACTTGACATGACTTGTTTACATTATAGAAACTCTCGATAGGAACCTTGGGGCATGACATGACTCAAGTACATTACAAATACATCCTAGAGTAAACATCAGGTTACAATACATAAGAAATACAAGTGAATACATTCCAAAGTTAAAATTACATCAACACTCCCTCTTAACTACGAAGGTATTCTCTTGACAAAATTTATCAGCACAAGTCTTCTTCTTTGTATCATCTGGATCATCATCAAGTCTTCTTCATCTTCACCTTCAATTCATCTCTATATTCAAGTCACCTTCATCTTCAAGTCATGTTCACATGGATCTAGATCATCACTTGATCTAGATCATCATCACTGGATCTATATCATCCCTTGATCTGGATCATCTCTGAAGAATCATCTCTGGATCTGGATCATCCCTCGATCTGGATCATCTCTACTAGATCATCATCACTGGATCTTCATGGGTGTTATCTCATGATTCTTCTCGTCATAGGAATTTCTACAGAGCCATCCCTTTTTCATGCTGGTTGTAGGCCTAGCCTTCATGTAGGTCTTCTTCTAGCACTTATATCTGACCCTAAGTCAGAATGGCCTGACCAACACCTATATCTCATCATGTAGAAACCAATCCTATAATCATAATAGAAAGGCACACCCATCACTCACATCTGACCATGTGGGAACACCTCCCACAACCCTGTCAGAAAGGCCCAGCACTCACATCCATCAACCAATGTCGGAAAGGCTTTAGCACTTACACTTGTCCATGCGAGGAACCAATACTCCATGTTGAAAGGCTCTGCACTTACATCTGACAACCAATGTCAGAAGGGCTCAACACTTATATTCAACCATGCAAGTAACTAATACTTCATGTCGAAAGGGCTCTGCACTTACATCTGACAACCAATTTCAGAAGGGCATGCACTCACATCTGATCTTGTAGGAACCAATCCTACAATCATATTAGAATGGCCCATAGTCCTAGATTGAGCTACCTAGTAAATGACCAGGCACCTCCATTCCAAGAATGGCATTCAGTGCTTATATCTGATCATGTAGGAACCAATCCTACATTCACATCAGAATGGCTCAACACTCACATCTGACATGGAAGGAACCAATCCTCTCACCATGACAGAATGGCTCAGCCCTTACATCTGACCATGGAAGGAACCAATCCTCTCACCATGACAGAATGGCTCAGCCCTTACATCTGACCATGGAAGGAACCAATCCTCTCACCATGTCATAATGACTCTAGGTCTCATCATTTCCCTTTGGAGGAAACCTCAATCTGGAGAACACCAAGATTCTCCCTGAAGTACTCGAACTTCACCCTGGCCAATGGCTTTGTAAACACATCAGCTATCTATTCCTCCGTCACAACATACTGGAGCTTCACTGCTCCCCTATGCTCCATATCCCTGATATAGTGATACTTGATCTCGATATGCTTCGACTTGTCATGGAACACTGGATTCTTTGACAACTTCATGCAACTCTAGTTGTCACAATGTATACAAGTAGCATCCATCTGGAGATCAAATAAATTAGACAGTATCTTTCTCAGCCATACTGCCTCACAACTAGCTAAACAAGTTGCGACATACTCTACTTCAGCTGTACTCACTACCACACAGGATTTCTTACCGCTAAACCAAGAGATCACACCTGATCCCATACTGAAGTAACACCCTGAAGTTCTCTTCCTATCGATGGCACTGCCTACCCAATCTGAATCAACATAACCCTCCAGGTTAATCTTCTGATTCGCCTCATACTTGAGCCCATAATCAATTGTACCCTTCAGGTACCTCAGAATATGCTTTGCAGTGATCAAGTGAACATGTCATGGATCTGTCAATAACTGGCTCAAGGTGTTCATAGCAAAGCAAATGTCTGGTCTCATGTTCGTCAAGTACATCAAGGACCCAATCATCTGACGATACATCATAGCATCAACCGCCTCTGATGAAGCATCACTCAATAGCTTCAGTTTCGATGCCATAGGTGTGGTCATGGCCTTGCAGTCCATCATCCCAAACCTATTCAGGATCTCTATTGCATACTTCCCTTGTTCGAGGGAGATTCCATCCACATTCTGCCACACCTCCATGCCTAGAAAATAATGCATCATACCCAAGTCCTTCATTTTGAACTCGGCAGCAATATTTCTCTTCGTATCAGCAATCAACCCATCCATACCTGTTACAAACAAATCATTTGCATACAGTAGGAGCATCACTGGGTTTCCATCTTAAACCTTGTAGTAAAGGTTGGAATTTTCTTTACTTTTGGTAAAGCCCAAACTAGATAGAAAGCTATCAATTTTGCTGTACCATGTCCTAGGTTCCTGTTTCAAACCGTACAGGGATTTCTTCAGTCTACACACATGAGACTCCCTTCCATGTGTCTCAAAACCAAGTGGTTGTTCTACATACACTTCCTCTTCCACTACACCATTCAGGAAAGTAGTCTTGACATCCATTTGGTGTATCTTCCATTTCATCACTACAGTGAGAGAAAGTACTGATCTGATGGAAGTGTATCTGGCTACAGGTGTAAAGGTTTCTTCATAGTCTATTCCTTCTTTTTGTGAGAAACCACAAACCACAAATCTTGCCTTATATTTCTCTATGCTACCATCTGCAGCATGCTTCATCTTGTAGATCCATTTGGAAGTTACAACTGACTTCCCTTCTAGTCTTGGATCATAGCATCCTTCCATTCTTTCCATTCTGCCGCTTCTTCATAATTGGAAGGTTCTTCATTGATAAAGTCGCATAGTAAAGCTACATATCTAGAGCAAGATCTAGTTATATTTCTTTCTCTGCGATTCTCTTTTGGAGCCCCATATCTTTCTGCATCTTGGATAATTTCTTGTACACAATCAAGTTTCCTCTTGTGAGAATTCTTCTCCTGAGGTGGATCTATAGGTCTTTGTGGTTCTTCAAATTCTCGATCTTCTTCTTGAATCTCTTCATTCATGGTTGTATCATGAATTCTGGGTGCTTCTGCTTCACCAGGTTCTTCAGTAGGTCTCTTTCTGGATTTGTTGTAAGCTGTGTCTTCATCAAATGTTACATCCCTACTGATGTCGATCTTCTTGAATCTTGGGAAGTATATTCTGTAAGCCTTTGAGCTTTCAGAGTATCCCACAAATATACCCTTCTTTCCTGATGGATCTAGTTTTGTTCTCTTCTCTTTTGGAATGTGTATGTACACTGGAAAACCGAATATTCTGAGATGGCTGAATTCTGGTTTCTTGCTGGAAAATACTTCTTCAGGTGTCTTATTCTCAAGCACTCTGTGTGGAGTATGGTTCTGTACATACACCGTTGTTCTGGTAGCTTCTGCCCATATATGCATAGGAAGATCTTGATCATGAAGCATTGCTCTTGCAACTTCCATGACAGTTCTATTATTCCTTTCTGCAACCCCATTCTGTTGTGGATTATATGGAGTAGATAACTCCCTCTTAATCCCTGATTCATTGCATAAGTCTTTGAATTCATTTGATGTGAATTCTCCGCCATTATCTGATCGAAAGGTCTTGATCTTCTTTTCTGTGTGGTTCTAGATCAAGGATTTGAATTCTTTGAACTTGCTGAAAACTTCATCTTTGTTCTTCATGAAGTAAATCCATGTCTTCCTAGAAAAGTCATCAATGAAAGAAACATAGTATACATACCCGATTAGTGAACTTGATGACATTGGTCTGCATACATCGGATTGGATGATTTCCAAGATTCCTTCTGCTTTGCTCTCACTACTTGGAAATGTCTTCTTTTTATTCTTTCCTTTTGCACATCCTTTGCAGACCCCTTCATGTTTTGCTTGTATTTCTGGAAGACCTTCAATAGCTTTTCTTGCAAGTGGTAGTGCTCTATAATGCACATGTGCAAGCCTTCTGTGCCAAAGTTCATTTGGCTCTACTGTGTCATGGACCAAAGCTTGTTCTGGATGGCCCTTCAATTTGTATAATCCTCCTTCTTGTTCTCCAATTACTATTGCATCATCAATAGTCTTTCCTCTTGACCACAAGAGGACTTGGCCATCTACAAATGCACATGTAATGCACATGTGTAAGCCTTCTGTGCCAAAGTTCATTTGGCTCTACTGTGTCATGGACCAAAGCTTGTTCTGGATGGCCCTTCAATTTGTATAATCCTCCTTCTTGTTCTCCAATTACTATTGCATCGTCAATAGTCTTTCCTCTTGACCACAAGAGGACTTGGCCATCTACAAATGCAACCCTCATTCCTTTTTCATCCAATGTCGATATGGATTGTTAACCCAAAAATCCCCCACTCAGTTCTCAATGGCCTACACCACCCAAGGAAACCATCTCACGACCCTCATATCACTCCATTAGACCCCCACACCCTCAAAATAGCTAAAGGATGAAGAAAAGGGATTAAAAACCAAAAAAAGGAGCCCAAAATACTCTCCTAGGAGCTAAAACCCCCCAAAAGGGGCTAAAACCCTAAAAGGAGCTAAAGTTAGGGTGGAAGGGGATAAAATCCCAAAAAAGGGGCTAAAGCCCTAACCAAGGGCTTAAAACCCTAAAACCCCTTGAAAAAGCTATAAAAGGAGGGTGGGGGGTCACTCTCAAGCAACTTCTCCCTTGCATATTATTATGCTGCCCGTGGATGCCTTAAGACACCTTTTCCTCTCAAGCTACCCACTCCCTTTCCTCCATTTCCATTGAGCCAAAGCTCCCCATCCAAGAGAGGTGCTTCCACAAGCTAGGGCATGGTGGGCCATTTCCACCAAAGAAGGTATAGCTTGTCTTTCATGTCTGGTTTATTTGTTTTTTTTTCTTTCTAACCCTTGTTTCCATTTGTAGGTTTTATGTTTAACATTGTTTTGCAGGTTTTACTGTAGCTTAGGATTTGTTTGCAGGTCTTTGGAGGTAGAACCCTAACTTGTGTTTGTAGAGGGGTTCAACATTGCTTCCATTTTCTTTCTGTTCGTAGCTTAGTTACTGTTCTGTCCATTTACATTCTGTTTTTTATTTTCTGCATTTACCCACTAGAAGGAACCTACCCTTCTGTCCTATAGATAGAAGGGAGCCATTCCTGCCCCTGCATCAAGGAGAAATCCCTACTACAGAATTGGCAACCATACTAGGTTGATCCCACAGGATCCCTGGTCCAAATTTTTAATTTTCAAGTATTTTTAATTTTTTTCCCTAGTTTTCAAAAATTTTCTGTTAAATCCACTTTAAATTCAGTTTATTTTCTATTTTCAGTACTGTCAAAGCCTCTTCTAGGCAAAATCGAGTCAGATTGGCCACAACACAAGTTACTATCGGCCAGATCTAACTCTACCTCGCAAAAATCCCCAAATCCGGGGCAGGGCACTCTTATCGGGGCCAAAAGTGAGGTGAGGGCACACTTAATGGGAAAAAAGGTGCACCTAGGGTGCACTTAATCCCCCAATAAGTGCAACTTAAACCCATAAACTTAGTCTATGACTATTTCTACATTCTGTGCGACCCCCTCACCTGTTTCTGAAAAAATATTGCGACCCCCTCTCCAGATTTGATCAGAAATGTGTGGCCTATCAAACAGACCTTCAATTTCAGTTTAATAATAGTTAAATTTCAGTTTTATGGGACTGTCAGTGTGGCTCAGCCGCCTCTGTCCAGCACTGCAAGTCAATTTCAGTTTCTGTTTTCATTTCTTGCCATTTCTTTCACAAACAATGTGTAAATGCCAAGTAAATATTAATGGCCTAATCAAATGAACCTAGCCTAACTAAAATCAACCTAAAACTATCTGTCTTACTTCCCCTTCCTCCTCTACCTAGTCATCACCCTCTGGGGTATTATGGGATACGACGAAGGGCAAGCTCGTATAGATCTAGGAACTCCACTATATTGTTCCAAACCATTAAAACCGGATGACCTAGAAGGTAGAGGGGGTAGAGAAGGAGGGCTTCTCACAGTGCTAAGCGTCCTGCCTATTGACCAACCTTGCATCACAGAGGTGACCTGAGGATCTACGGATGGGCTTAGTCCCATTGTGTTGAGATCCCAACACCTTCTCTTGGTTGAAGAGGAATATTAGTGCGAGGTAGTCATCTAGTTAGGCCATCAAACATTCAGGGTTAATAACTATATTTGTTCACAATTTATGATTATTCAATGCTTGCATACACAAACACAATTACATGAAATCTACCATGATGAATTCATAAACCATTTGCAGCAACCAAATACCAGAAAAATAAACAAAAAAATACACCATACCAACTAATTAACCCAACTCAGTTCATGACGCTAAGTAAGCCTTAAAATTTACCAATTTACACTAAGTACAACCAATCTGCAGTCTTTGAGTACATAAGTCCTTGACTGCTTCAACTATGGGAAGTACTTGGGCTTTGCCCAGAAACTCATTGTGAGGAGTACTACAGGAACCCCAAAGTAGCTGGCCGCTGAGAGGAATTGGTGATCCAAGTTTCCACCCACCCTGTTGGGACAAGTGTTTGCACAACAAAACCGTCCCAACCAGTCTGCCCCCAAAAATCAACAAGGGAAAGCTTGAAATAACCGGCCCCACAACCAAGGAAATAACCAACCGCAAGGAGGCAGTCAACAATTGAACCCTCCCAACAATGTCGCGGTAAACCAGCCATCCCAAAACCCCCCATGACAGAATGCACCAAGGTGCAATGCCCCGTTGCACATAAACCAACCATGCACACTCTGTGATGTTTATGGGCACTACACATTCGAGTGTCCCCTCATGGCTCGTGTGAAGCAGGCCATTCAAAACGAGGCCCAACAAGCCGCCAATGCTGCAAATCACGCCCAACCCAACCCAACACCACAAGGACGTCCTCCTATGGTGCTTCAAAACCCACTTCTAGTCTAAGGATTAGTGGCAACTGCTCCCCCTCCATAGGCCAATCCCAACACTCCAGGGGCACCTCCCATGGTAGAAACAGGTGTTCACCACCTGCTAGCCATGACGACTGAAGAGGCCAACTTACAAACCAGACGAAATCAATATGGTACCACCACCAAACTTGCTGATCCATTAGTAGCATACACGTCTAAGATAGTCAACCTACCTCTTCAGTTGCCCCCATTCCCATGCCCCCCCATACACAGAGTTGCTAATAATGCCATGGCTAGAGCTGCAGTCAGCTATAGCATTGTGGATTATTTGTCCCAAACACCAACCACCATGTCTACTCTTGAGGTACTTAAAATGTGCCCAATATAACAAAAAGCCTTACTAGCCTCCTTAGGGGTAGTAGACCCCACCAACTCCAAGTTGATCACATTCGACACGGAGAATAGAGAACCACGCATGCCATCAACCATCGCCTTTCAAATCCTGGTGTCCATCCAGAATTTGGTTGTGCACCGGTGCATAGTGGATGAGGGGGCATCCATGTACATTTTGTCTACCTTTGTTTCGCAGAAACTTGGATCACCAATTCTACAACCGTCCTCCACAACCCTACGGGCTTACGATGGACATCCCACTAAAGCCCAAGGAATCCTCCTACATGTCCCCATTACATTAGCCAGGAAGATAGTGCTGATCAACATAGAAGTCATCAATGCTCAACTAGACTACAACCTCCTCCTCAAAAGGAGTTACATGTATGCCATGCAAGCGATCGCATCAGCTGTCTTCCATCTCATCATGTTTCCCCACGAAGGGAAGATTGTGACAGTTGATCAACTCACTTATCATGATCTACAAGGGTTAACGGCACCTACCAATGTTATCCCTACCATTACCGCCATTGAGCTACAAGGGGCGACCACACACGCTAATGTCATCCCTGCAATCAACACTATGGTTGACAACCCACCAGCACCTCTGTTGTTGAATGTGGGCCGTGGGTTATTTTCTGATACCTCCATGATGGCTCCTTTCTCGTTAGTGTCACCACCACCGACACAAAATGAAACTGCAAACTTGTGCATGGTCTCATCAAGCACCACTGCACCCAAACAACAACCACATCTGCAGCCCCAACCACAACCACAACATCATCCGCAGCCGCAACATCACTCGTAGCAGCAGCATTACACGTATCTGCAACCACAATCGCATCCCCACATGCAACCATCAGGGAGTTATTTGGGCTCATCCCTAGTCCATACGATTCCCTTCCTCTTCCCCCCACCTAGTGTCATGAGCAAGCCGGTCATGGCCACCTTAATCCTACCCAAATTTACGATGGGAATCCCACTGTGGTATCTTGATCCACCAGCTCAACCAGTAATTCCCTAGGTTGTCTTAACCCTGGTGAAACCCATTGCAGTTGAGTCTCACCCTCCACCCGGTCTGCAAACGACAACTACCGCACCCGCACCCGCCCCGCCCCACCCAAAAAGGGCTAGGGGCAAGAACTCCAAAGCCACCACAGAGCCACGACAATTCCCACCTTGTGCCATCTACGATCAACAGGGCCATCCAACTCAGAGTTGCCCTAAAATCCCAATGATCCATGCGCATTTGGATGCCATGGATACAAACAAAAACATCCCCATGGTTGAACTCCCAACTGCGCCGATAGTCAGGAATAAGGAATAGAGGACAAACCATGCTTGCGCCCCTTACTCCCACCATTGCCAAGACTTGCCCAAATTTTGAATGGCTCTTGCTAACCTCCATCAAAATTCCCTTGAGTCTAAGATCACCTTGATAGAAAGAAGTTCACCTACCACCTCCTTCGTCAGACACCATGTCCATTTACATGATGTCCAGTTCCACCGACCTGCTCATATCCTCCTCCACTGATGATCCATCAAAACTATCTCTTCATTGCTTTAACAATGATGAGGAGATACTTGAAGCTTTGATCGCCCCAAAATACCCATGGGCCGACATGCACCATCACTCGTTCTTCCTCCCAAAAGAACCGGTGTCGCAGTCTGACCAGTATTTTGTGGAGACCAAAGATTTCATCCATGGGAAGGTCAACTGGTTCAAGAACCCAATCCCAGCACTAGATTCCTTTGAAGAAGGGAATATGGCAAACATTTAGACAACCATTAAAATTGACATCTCAACCAATTTTGAGATTGTTGAAGAAATCATGTTGGGGGCATCTTGCTCCCCGGAAGAGGTTGATGCCTACAAATCTCTTTTCCAAGAATTCTGCGACATCTTTGCTTGGTCATACACTAAAATTCCCTGCTTAGATTCATCCATCGTGGAACACCACATTGACACATGGCCTGATGTGGCACCTGTACATCAAAATCAAGGACCAATCCATCCATCCAAAGTGGCTGCGGTGAAAGCCGAGATAGAGAAGTTGTGTGTAGCCAGCTTAATTTATCCCATTGCATACACCACTTGGGTTTCTAATCTTGTTCCCATGAATAAAAAATAGGGCACCATTCATGTTTGCACAAAATTTTGTGACCTCAATGGGGCATGTCCCAAAGACAACTTCCCCACACCTTTCATCGATCAGATTATCGATGTGTGCACAAGACATGAAGTATTTTCCTTCATGGACGGTTTTTCCGGATATAACCAAATCCAAATCTAGGAAGAAGACCATTATAAGATGGCATTCACAACCCCATGGGGCACATTCACATACCGGGTCATGCCCTTTGGCCTCAAAAATGTTGGACCCACCTTCTAGTGTGCCATGACACACTGCTTCCGTGACCTCGTTCACATCATGTTGGCTTGTTTCGACAACCTCGTCACGCGATCACAAAAGAAAACACAACACATAGACAACTTGCGACAAGTCTTCATATGATGTTGCCAGTGTGGAACCCACTTGAACCCATTCAAGTGTGTTTTTTGTGTCCCCTCGGGCCGTCTACAAGGATTCATCATGTCACACAAAGGAATGACCGCTGATCATTCGGAAGTCCAAATGACTTTCCCTCTAACGTCACCCCTTTGAGTGACAGCGTTACAAATTGTATTATAGTTTTTCCATTTTTTGTTTTACACATTTTTTCAAAATTGAGTCTTATGTATTGTTTCCTCTCATTGCTTCAGATGGAGCACACCTCAAACCGGTATATGGGATTCACAGATGGTCTCCGAACCTCGCCTCGGCTGCATGGGTAATCTACTGCCCATCGCACGAGTTGATCCACATCGATGGAATATGCGTGGGCACCACAAACAACAATGAGGAGGAATATGATGGTGTCAATGGCCTCTTGGTTGCCTCTCTTCAGATAGGAATTCACCATTTTGATGTTTTCTTAGACTCCTAGCTTTTTGTTTCTCATTTAAACAATCACTATCGAGTATGGGATCCCTGTCTCTTTAGAAAGTACCTGGACATTAAACAGATGGTTAGAACATTTGAATCCATCACATTCACACATGTTCCCAAGAACCTCAATAGTGTTGCGGATCAAATGGCTAATGATATTATAAATTGGCACATCCACAACCGCATATAGGAAACATACAACCATAACATCATACATAAACATGTCTAAAAAATACACACATAGTGTAATAATACATCACATAGGCATTTGCATTCCACAGCATCATAAAAAGACTCACATAATAAAACCATAAAAGCGTATCCATGTGTGTCAATATATATATATATATATATATATATATATATATCAGTAGTCGCATGTCCAAAACATGTCCAATACAAAAACGAGAAGCCACATATGCTCTCTCAACAGGATATACATAAGCGACAAAAAAACCCCTAAGTGCACCAACGCACTAGGGGTAGCCCCACTAGGCTACTAATCCGACTCAAACGCATCATCTGACTCATCTCCCAAAGAGGACTCATCCTCTGTAGGAAGATCACCTCTCGCCGCTTGACGAAAGTGCTCACAAGCCACTGCCATCTTCCTCATCACACCAATCAACTCTTGAGGAAGGTTGTGAATAGTGGCAATAATATCAGTACTCAGGTGCTGCCATCCATCATTTGACACTCCAGTAGCAAGCTGCTCCATATACGGCACCAGTCCATCCATATCTCGCTGCTGCCTACAGGAACTCCCTGTAGGAACCGCTGTGGGAGCCACGACAACAACCCGCCTCTGATGCCCAGGCGGCGGTCAAGGACCAACATCTGCACATACAAACAAGGACACCATCAGTCCACATATATCAATATGCAAACTACCAACCAGCTCAACTACACTATGTATAAAGATGAACATAAAAACATCACGTATACATACAGGTTGGTCCCCACGTCTGGCCAGGAGGTTGGGGCATCTCAGGATCTCCCTGGAAATCCATACCAGCATACAGGTACTCCTCGATCACTACAGGAAGCTGGAGCCACTGCTCCAACAACTCCTCTATAAAAAAGTGGCCCACTCTGCCACCACCCTCGTGGATCATCATCTGGCACCATCTGTACATCCTTGGCTCATGCGGACCACTGTCCTGCACAGCCCTATGAGGATGAAGTGTAGGTAATTTCTCAAGGAAGAAAGCACATAAGAAGGAACCAAAACAAAAACCAACGCCAATAGTCTTCAACTTGCTCAGTTGATGTCGAACAACCTACAGATACATCTGGCCCCATGCATAATACGTGCCACCTATAACATGCTCTACTAGTTGTAGCTGACCACCAGAAATCTTGTGGGTCCTCGTGGAACCCAAGATACGCTACAGTAAGGTCCCCACCACCCATGTGGAAAAATACTCGATGTCACACATCAGGATGTACGAACCACGCACGTATGCTGTAGCGTAACAGTGCTGATCACACAGATCCTCCAATGTCTCCCCCCCGAGATAGCATAGGTACCAAGTCACCAACCACTACCAACATAGGGAGCCCAATAATGAAGTATACATCTGCCAATGCAATCTCAATGTGTTGGCCCTGAAAGAGGAACACCTCCTCATCAACATCCAAAAACCTATCAGTGTTTGCATCAACAAACGCAAGCTCCGCATGAGGGTTATCTTCATAAATTTCAGCAATCCGCAATGGGCTAATGTATCTTTAACATTCACATCACATAAGGATGCATCCCTAACACTCTTGTAGTCTCTCTCTCTTCACTTGATCTCCACCATCCTGCATAAGCAAAAACCCTCATGTGAGCCATTGCCATCATCAAAAAATCACCCAAAAGAGGCTAGGACGCACCTGTTTGGGAAAAAGGAGTGCCCAGGGCGCTCATAATTGACCCACAGGTGCTCCCAGGGTGCACCTTTTCCTTCGAAAGATGCGACTTGGCCCCCATGAAACCCCAAATTGCTCATGGGGGGCCTCTAAGTGACCAAATCTAGCAAATAAAACACCCAAAAGATGAGTTTCAGTGAGACCTTTTACTTGCAAGTCGTGGCACACGAAACTGTCGATCGGATTAAGAGAAATCAGCAAATGAAGAATTGGGGCCCACCTCTCCAACTCCACAATGAACAGTGACAATGACACTTCACCATGTGGACCCCCCCTTTTTTATAGGTCCCATTTGACCTAATTTCTTTCGGGAAACATAACAGGACCATACGGACTCCGTTTAAGATGCCGTTTGCACCACTAGTTTTAGAATTCTGCCCTATATCTCTTTATGAGACCATCGTCTCATGTTTAATAAGTCAATTTAGGGACCATTTCCCACCAATCACCTCGATTTACGAGCCCTGACATGACGATGCAAGTTTCTACAGACTTGTACTTGTATTACAACCCCCGATCGCAACTCATGCAATTTTTTAGGCCACTGCCCATTAAGGAATGTAATTTTTAGTTTTATTTTGTATTTTTAGCACATAGTTGTCTTTTCCATTCACCGCACCTTACGCAAATCTCTGGACCACTGTCCACAAAACAATTTATTTTTCTTGCATGTATTTGGCATATAAGTGACCCCGGACTTGTACTCACATCGCATGTAGTCAAGTCCATCCACCACAACACACACACATGCTCTCCTGACCTCTGTCTGAGAGCCACTTCAGTTTGCGTGCCTCTGTCGCACTGACTCATGAGCCTCTGCCGCGATCTATCCCGTGCATGTATTGGTATGTTTGAGATCCTTCTGCTCCGTCCATACTGTGCAGATGACCTTTGGACCTCTATCCACCGTCCCAACATGGGGCACCACCTGTGCCACCGCAATCGGTTGACCATATTGGAGTTTTGTTTAAGCTCTTTTTTTACTCCTTAAAACAATGAAAATATTGCCGAGCACAACTGCTTCCTTTCCCACTCGCAAAAGTATAGGAAAGGGCGTCTACATCATCTCGTTTACCTCCTTTTGCAGACCATGTAGACCAGTAAAATGAAAAGACACCATTGGCACACTCAAGCCAAGACTGTTCCCCTCTACATACTTTTATGCTTTCTTGGGCAGAGGGGCCGCACTTTACGAAAAATCTCACCAAGGGTTGTCGTTAAGCTCTTTTCTAGCCTTCTCATCAAGAAAAGATTGTCGAGCAAACTTGGTTTCGTTCATGCTCATAAAAGTATTTGAATGACCATCCAGTCAGTATAGGTTTAACCTTTTCGGCCTGATTGGACTACCAACGGTAAACAAGTCTCTCATCCCATCCAGTATGGGTGAGCTCTCCTATGTATACTTTTATCCTTTTTCGAGCACAGGAGACTACGAATGAAAAAGAGCACCCATTGGAGTATTCTTCGTGCTTTGAGACTCTCTAAAATTGAAAGCACCATTGAGCATTTACCTTCTTGGGCTCACCAAAAATCCATGAGATCATACCATAACGGTGTCCCTAGACACCACCCCATAGAAAACAGTTTGGCAGCATTCCCACATTGGGTCGCCTTTGTTCAGAGTACTCTGCAATGTTTCTTCCTTAGATCCCATCAATATCAAAAGTGTCCACCTCATCCAAGTATTTCCCATCTGCAGTGACATCCCCGGTATTACATCTATGATCCCATTCCCATGAGTTAAGCTTCATTTGCTGCCTGTTCCGCCTTGTCGTCATACTCTAAACAAAGGAAGTTTGAGTCTCCCACTCTCCCCCTACCCCTATTCAGTTCTTTCCCTTCCCTTCCCCCCCCCCCCCCTCCCCATTCAGTGGGTCCGTCCGCAGATTGTCTCACACCTTTCTGTTATTTCCCTCGTGCTCCTGTTCAAGGAAACATCATTTCCGTGACTAGGGACAGGTCTCCCTCTGTCGACACCAACACACATATTCCATAGGATAGAACCAGAGGTCCCTGTACCTTGGTTTCATTAACATCATTGATGAGTTCCTTGGTCCACTTGAGAGGAGTCCTTAGTGCCTCTCGGGATGGTTGTTTCTCACGTGCTCGACTCCAACTACATCATCACACCATTGAGATTCATACAGGGTTTGGTCCGCACAATACTTGGTCGAAGACCTCGAATGTCACCTGACTCTAGCACATTAATGAGTCTACTAGAGGGACCTAAATAGGTTATGTCCCTTGTGATTTCTGGGTTGCGTTGGAGATAGTGTTCAGAAGCCCCAGCAATGCTTCTATATACCTTTATGATTGATGCAACATACTTGTACCACAGAGACTCTGACTCTTAATTAGTGAGTCCATACAGCTATGTACCATTCCAGATCCAGCAGACCATCGATCATGAAGATATAACATTCCATGAGAATGCCATGGGTCCAATATACCAGATCAGCATTGTGTTCCGCCTCACATGGAGGCAACCATTATTGTAACATCAGTTGTATATGATATGCTCTTGTATTTTAGAGCATAGATCAAGTTATTCTTTTGACATTGTCACGAGCATGGGGATGCTCGTCTCGTCCATATACATGTCACACATTATTTGTATCGCACCCATTGATGGGAACCATATTAATACAAAAACCAAAAGACACCATGCCCCAGCCCCGAAAGCACCACCTCTACGCAACAAATCCTATGATGTCCATTGGCCATACGTTGAGCTCCTGCCCTCACAGATTAGGGGGTAATCTATTAACCCAAAAATCCCCCACTCATCTCTCAATGGCCTACACCACCCAAGGACACTATCTCACGACCCTCATATCACTCCCTTAGACCCCCACACCCTCAAAATAGCTAAAGGATGAAGAAAAGGGCTTAAAAACCCCAAAAAGGAGCACAAAATACTCTCCTAGGAGCTAAAGCCCCCCAAAAGGGGATAAAACCCTAAAAGGAGCTAAAGTTAGGGTGAAAGGGGCTAAAGCCATGACCAAGGGCTTAAAACCCTAAAACCCCTTGAAAAAGCTATAAAAGGAGGGTGGGGGGTCACTGTCAAACAAATTCTCCCTTGCATATTGTTATGCTGCCCATGGATGCCTTGAGACACCTTTGCCTCTCAAGCCACCCACTCCCTTTCCTCCATTTCCATTGAGCCAAAGCTCCCCATCCAAGAGAGGTGCTTCCATAAGCTAGGGCATGGTGGCCCATTTCCACCAGAGAAGGTATAACTTGTCTTTCATGTCTAGTTTATTTGTTTTCTTTGCTTTCTAACCCTTATTTCCATTTGTAGGTTTTATGTTTAACATTGTTTTGCAGGTTTTACTATAGCTTAGGATTTGTTTGCAGGTCTTTGAAGGCGGAACCCTAACTTTTGTTTGTAGAGGGGTTCACCATTGCTTCTCTTTTCTTTTTGTTCATAGCTTAGTTTACTATTCTATCCATTTACATTCCATTTTTTATTTTTTGCATTTACCCACTAGCAGGAACCTACCCTTCTATCCTATAGACAGAAGGGAGCCATTCCTGCCCCTGTAGCAAGGAGAAATCCTTGCTACATGGATAGAAGATTCTTCCTTAGTCCTGGTACAAACAAGACATCCTTCATTTTCATAGACTTTCTGGAGTCTAGCTTGTAGGAGGATTCACCACTAACTTTTATGGGATATTGGTAGTCATCCCCAAGTTTCACCTTATGGGATGAAATATGTTCAGATAGTTTCTCAAAGGATTCCTTGAAACCTATCATGTGTTTGGAAGCCCCATTGTCAATAAGCCAATATTTGCTTCCATGAGTGACGGTTCTCATGAGAGCGGAGATCAGAACATATTCATCTTCACTTGAAGAGTCTTCACTTTCTTGTTTTACTCTCTCCTTGGGAGGATGATCATCCTCAGTAGTGTGAGCATGATGTCTTCTTTTGGATTTCTTCTTCTTTTTGGATCCATTCTTATTCATGGGACAATTTCTAGCAAACTGTCCTATTTCATCGCATGTATAACATCTGAGTTTGGATGTATCCCTTCTTACAGGATTCTTTTTCTGATGAGAATGCTTACCTTGGTGATGATGATTTTCCCTTCTTCCTTTCTTGGAGTGTACTATGAGAACTTGATCTTCAATTCCCATCTTTTCTTCTCGAGCTGCTATCCAAGATTCTTCTTGTGAACATTCTTCCCACAGTCTACTGAACTTGACTAACTTCTTCCTAGCACAGATTCCTTGGATGAAAGAATCCCATGACCTAGGGAGGCCATTCAAGGTTGTCATCACACTTTCTGCATTCTCCACTTCTTCATCTATTGCTTCAAGTTGTTCTTTGATCTGGGAAACCCTTGTGAAGTATGACTGGATGGTCTCCTCATTCTGGATATTTACATTCTTCAACTGGTTCCTTAGAGTCATCTTCCGATTGATGTTCTTCCCTTCAAACAATTTGGTTAGGGCAACAAGCATAGCTTTAGGTGCCTTGAGGGAGGACACACGGTGGTATGAGGTGATCCTTGATAGAATCAACAATGATGTTATTTTCCATAACCAACTTCTTCTTATGTAAGGCCTTGTCCTCATATCCCTCTGGAACTGGAACCTACTCACTGATATAGGAGTCCAACTCATTTTCTTCCAGGACCAGGGAGATCCTATACTTCCAGGCTCGAAAGTTATCAGCTCCCTCAATCTTTTCATCAAGCTTGGTATGATGAGACATCTTAATTGAGAACCTCAAATGGAAATACAAAAGATTTAGATCTTACCAGGCCAAGATGTCAGATGTGGATTTGGAGCTGAAATCCTGCAGTGCTGGTTCAGGAGCAGATTAGGGTTTTTCTTTTCCAAATTTCTGTCCAACCAAATGCTTTGAATTTGATCCCTAACTTCAATTTTGGGGAGGAGATCAATCCAGGAATGGGCTCACTGGAAAATTCCACTTGTGTTAAAAGCCCTCATTTTTGGCAGTAGTGTCGGGTCCAAAACTGAAAAGCCTTAGAATTGGATTCTGCTTCGACAAAAAGATGTGCCCTAGGGAGGAGAGTTATTCCACCCTACTTTTGATGGAAACCTATGGAGAGAGATCCACAAAATAGGAATCCCTAGTTTCCGCAACTGCATAGTTTCTTCTTCTCAGGTTAGCTCTGATACCATGTTATATTTTTAACATTAAGCTAGCATAACATTAGGATCTTTAACTGAGAGAACAACAAGCACAACAATCAAACACAAGAGACAATGAACACAGTGTGTTTCCTTGGGGAAACCATAAATGGAGAAAACCCCGCAAATTCCTCAGAGATAGAATCAGCACCAAAAGTGAAACCCAAAAATAGTAAGATGATCTCTCGACAGCAGTAACCTCTTTCTTCCATGCACCAGTGTCTTTCTCTTCCTCAGCTATGCACTACAACTGAGTGTGAGTGAGTGTGTGATAAATAGAGAGGCTAGCTCTCTATTTATACTAATTGCTGACTTGACTAAACCCAACTAGGGCTGACTTCACTAGGTGAGTCTAATAACCCTAGTGCCTCGAAACTACGGGGACTTTAACCCTTAGACAATAGGAGGGTTACCCACCTTGACTTGACATGACTTGTTTACATTATGGAAACTCCCTATAGGAACCTCGGGGCATGACATGAATCAAGTACATTACAAATACATCCCATAATAAACATTGGGTTACAATACATAAGAAATACAAGTGAATACATTCTGAAGTTACAATTACATCAACAAATAACATATATAATTCTCAATTTGATCCTTTTTACATCATATAGAGCATGCATATACCCCTTCTGATACTGTTCCAACTCCTCTTCAAAATATTTATTATCATCCTCCTGCGCAAACATATCATGTCCCTCTTCAGTCAGGTAGATTTCAGAATCTAAATCACCAAAATGATGAATATGGTCTTCAATAGACTCTGCACCATAATCATCAACAACATAATTTTAGGGAAAGGTGGTCTTATTTTCTGATCTTCTTGGTTTCTTGGATTCCTCATGTCAATTTGTTGATTTTGTGGAAGTGGAGGAGGAATATGCCTTTTAAAGTTAGGGTTTCTGAATTGGGGTTCATTCTGTTCTCGATTCACTTGCCTAGTATCCATAGTCAACCTATCCATTAACCTTTCTATTGTTTTCAACATCATTTCAAATTTGATATCATTAGATGAAGAAGAGAAAGAAGTGGAGGGCATAATTTCTTCTCTACCTTTCCTCCTATCAACATCTACTCTTGATTTAATATTTCCACATGCCATCATATTGGTATCTACTTCCAAGGAATATGTAAACATAATAGGAAGACTGACTAATTTTCTTTCTCTCAATAACAATGCAAAGACATTATTGAAGGCTTCTGCATAATGAAGCTTAGCAGCACCGGCTGAAGGATTAATATCAATAGGTATTGAATTATAGACTCTACTGAACCTACTAGAAAACTCATGGAATGGATCAAAACCTCCTTTTTAAAGATTATTATACTAGGACAAGACTTGTAATGGACTCAGTGTTAGCCGAAAATACACACCTCCTGCAGACAAGAGCTGGTTCCCTAGATCTGAATGGTTCAAGTCTAGAACAAAACACAAACACCAAATGTTAAAATTCCCCTAGATCTGGTTCATTACATGAATGGAATTCCATGATACTTCTCTCAAAGGTTGTCCTTGCTATCCTCACAAAAGAACCTGTAAAATATGGAAAACAACAAGAGAAACATGATAACATACAATATAATCAACTAGATCTATTCTTGTGACCAAGGAATCAAGCAATATAAACACATGAAACAGTAAATATGGGAAATAAAAGACATTTTTAATTATAAATGATCTACAACCTTCATGACTTGGTGTTGAGAGTTCCTTCCAATGGCTCCTTGCCTCTAACTTCACTTTGCCTCCAAAGACTCGAGAATGGTTTTGACAGAGTTTGGGTATGAAACACAATTCTTCCTTCCTTTGCCCATGGGGGGTGAGCCAGTATTTAAAGGAATGGGAGGATAGGAATGGTTGAGGATATCATGGGTGAGGTGGATATTGTATCCTAAAAGGGAGGGTCTCAAGCTCCAGCTATTCCTAAGCCATAGGGATGAGGTTCCATGGAGGTAAGCTTCGAGAATCCTCTCGGAGCTTCTCTTTTTGCCTTGAAAACTCGAGAACCACTCCTCCAATGAGGGGCACCACTTCTTGCAGTAAGGATAGGAGCAGTGGCGCCACTTCTTGGTCATGTATTAGGGGCGGTGCTGGCCTAGAACCACCTTTCGTCAATGGAAGAGGAGTGTTACCAGCTCAAAACAAGGAAAAATTGCAAGGGGATATTTTTTCCTGTCATTTCTCTAGGGAAACTTTGAGGGATTGGAGCAAACAAGGGAATACCCATCTCATAACATGATGGTGACAAAATTTCGATGTAACACTCTACTTATCATCCCATCTATCCAAAAATGCAGTTTGGAAGGCTGCAAAGTTTCGAATAGACCCAACAGGCAAACATTTATACCAATTTTTGGCTTCCCCAGACAAGCTATGTGCAAACAGCCTCATAATCAACCTCTTCCAAATCTATAAAGTCATGAAATTTTCCAACATGGTATTTTGCAGTAACATTTCCTTCTCCATCATACAATGAAATTCTATGGGCATAATTTAAGGGAGGGTCATGTAACACCGCAGGTAAGGCCAATAGAGAAAACCTAGCCGCAACCATTGGTCTAGGTGGATTTGGAGAAAGTGGTAAAGGTTGAAAAACTGGAGGATTCTGAATAGGTTGGGAAGTATGAAACTGGAATTTTTGGATAATAGAAGTAGTTTTTTTAGTTTTTACTGGAGTTTGAAGGTTCTTCCACAAAGAATCAAGAAGATATGATTCTAACCTACTAGGCTTAATCTCAACTTTCTTTAGGTCAGATTCAGATTTTGATTTTAAAAGTAATCTCTCAACACTAGTTTCCCATTCAAATTCTTTTATACCGTGAAAATATTGAGAAGATGATGCACAAAACTGAGAATTATTTATTTTTATTTCTAAGCAATCTCTCTGGATTCTCCATGCTTTGAAAAGTTTCAGTATTAGGGTTACCTCTCGTATTCGATCTCTTGAAAGCCAGGATGTCTTCTGTAATACTGTTCAAAATGAATGTGAAGTCACCAGGGAAAATGAACAACTTTATTTTAAATTTGGAAACTTCTGCTTTCCCACATAAATTTCTTTCTTGAAACTTTGCAATCCTTGTCGTTCTTCCCATGGCTAATATGCACTTTCGTTCCCTATTAGCGATGCCAATTTGTTATCACTGGAAAATTACCCAAGGTTGTGAAAGGCTATTCCTAGGTAACAACAAGAACCACTTTTAAAGAGAAAACTGTCTTTTTTCTCTTCTGAGAGGGATCTCTCACAAAATATTAACAAGGCTATGTATAAGAAAAACTGCTTGTAATTGGTAAGATTGGTTGAAACTGAACACATGACCATTGGGCTATGGAGTGAAAATATGAATATAGATAAATAGAGCTTTTGCATGGAAGTTTTAAACAGAGGCAAGGTAGCTACTCAGTCACAGTAAAAATTTGATTGTCTGGTGAAAAAGGAAGAACATGATCAAACCATTAACACAGAGCATTGTAAAAATGAATTATTTATCAACTTTAGAAGAAAAGTTTGGTGGACATCTGAAAATAACAGCTAGAGCATAGTAAATATGAATTATAAATTGTTATACTCTCATTTCATACATGAAGGAAGACATAAGGGAAAGATAAAACTAGAAAAACATTCACATAAGAAGGGAAAGTACATACTGCAACATGAAATAACACACGAATCTCTGAAAAACACCAACTTTTTTCACTGTAATTAAAGAAATACTTAAATACACAAGTTTCAAAATCTCACGGGTTCCAACCCTCGCTTCATAAAATGTATGGATAATTATACAATTTCTCCTCGAGCTAAACAACAAACCTAACTATCTAACGGTTTCAACTGTTTATTACATGTGTTAAAGCATTTATCTTCTACAAAATAGTACTGAGATAACAACACTTCTTAACTAATTATTTTTAAAATAACATTTTATCCCAAATTATATCCTTTCACTGAAACTCCTTTTGCGTTGTCTTCCTTGGTGTCTTAATGGTTATAACTTATATTTAGTTGATCCATATTGTTGAATTGTTCTCCAATGTTAAGATTTAGGAAAATATGGAACAACCATGTCATATGCCAGAAATATGGGTTCCATGTTGTCTGTATATAAAAAATTAGGAACCTTGGCACATGAGACTTTAAAATCAAATAATAATTCAGGCTCTTCAACCAATTTATCAAACACAACTCTTCCAGATAGATCATGTTGCATATCTTCAAACTTACTATGATTTGGCATGCAATTGACCAATATATCTAGATATTCCTTTGAGACAATAATGGTCCTTTTTCCTCCGAAAGGAAAGGAATTCCCCTGCTTATTGATTAGCACAGTGTTTCAACTCATCCACATTGGAACTTTGCGCATAGTCAGGGTAATTGTCAAGTCCAATGCTCAGAAAAAACAAGCCTCTAAACTCCACGTAGATGTTTTTATATTTTTTTATGTTTCATAACCATTGCACATCTCCCATAATCTATACCGTAGATTTGTTCTTCTTTGAAATCTAAGCCATGTAATGTCCTCGACCCTCTGACCGATGAAGAGGACGCTACCAAACCATTATATATCCGGGCAACTAGCCCCATGAACATGTGCATACATAAAACTGAAATAAAATGCTTGGAAGTTAAAACATGCAGAGATGCATAATTGTTTAACATGCAACGGAAGAAAAACCATATATTCAAGCATTCAACATGTTCATCATAATTCATTAGATATCAAATATAATTGTGAATATAATTGCAGAGATGAAATAGACAAGAATACTTATCTTGTGAGGAATTCGTCCTGTAACTAGCTACGTCGCTGCAACGTTCCACCCAACCATAGGCCAGTGTGCTCCTTAATCTCTAAGAAACACTGCCACCCCTAAGCTGGGCATGATTCCCCAAGGAATAAGGAACAAGCAGGCTTACACATAGCCAAGGATACACAAATCATCCAAGCCAACATAGTTGGGTTTATCAGGCCATCAACAAATCAGCCAAACCAACACAGTTGGGTTTATCAGGCCATCATGGAGCTGGGAAAAGTTGAATGCTAATATGGTGAGCTCATTATAGAGCTAAGGACACCTACACCAGAACTAGCCTGACTTCTAGGACACCCACACACACCCAACACAAGGAAATCAGTCCCTTCTCTGCTACACAGTCCCTCAGACCCTAACTTCCCTTCCAGTGCTCTTCAGGGGTTGTGGAGAAGAAAGCTAGCCCTCTAGCTCTATCTGTGTGGCTCCCAAACACACCATATTTATTAAGAAACCCAAGCCTTCATTCCCACTCCAACACAGTCCAAATACCAACCACTGCATACACGTAGCAAGACAAGCAATTCATAGCTCTAACTGGGGAATTTGATTCCTGAGTCGTTCTTGGCCCTATCGTGGCAAAAACGACTCAATAGAATCCACAGCAGCCCAAAAATGTAAATGAACCCACAACAAAAAAAAATCATGGGGAAAACAACAGCCTTGGTCTCAACAATGAAGCAACGAGAAATACACAGCCCGGAGAATTGGAGAGGAGATCCAACTCACAACCTGGACAGGGGAGCATACACACACAGAATCCATAAAATCCATATGGAAACACATATATACACAGAAAGTGAATGTATCATTCATAGGAGAATCATGAACGAACCCACATCAAAATTCCCCAACCACTACATTCACACACAGTAGAAATCGTGCCCCTAAGGCCGCTCTCCCAGCCCTCTGCGTGAGGAAAACAATGAAGAATCCTATGCAGGAGTAAACAATCCCTAGCCTGTGCATGAGGATGGGAAAGAGTGGAAGAATGAGAGAATGGAGTCGTTTGCCTCCCTGCCCACATGAAGTGAAAAGAATCCGTTGGTGGAGTGTGTGTGTGGGCAAGGACTAGTAGTCCTGCCACACACCATTGCTTAGCAATAACTGCCCCAACTAACATCAGAAGGTTTTAAATGTGGTAGTTGACTGATGAGACAAGGAAAGGTGAGTAAGCAAAAAGGGTGGGTGACAACTAGATGGGTTCAACAGCTGACACATGTCTTTTCCCCATAGGCTCAAAGTTTAATAATTCGCCCCCCGCCTTATCCTTAGGAAAATCATGCCCTTTTCATTATGGTTACAATGACATAGCTGGTTGGGTTCATTTTAATTAAAATGCATAATTACATGATGCCAAAACTATAATGTGTTGGATAGCATGATATTCCATCGACAACGATTTCGATCGCCGAAACATAACACAACCAAATCGATGGTGGGGCTTTTTCCTTTAGCTCCACACCACGATTAATTACAATATATACATCATATACATTTAATGCAAACAGGGTCAAAATCGGGGTGTTACAATCCATTCATGAGCAAAATCTCAATGCCAAGACTCAACATTATCACCCTGCACAACTTGTTACAGAGGAATCAATATCAACCATTGATCTGCAATCTACCTTCATCAGAACTGTCCAAATGTGAAAGCTCTAACATTCTGCTAATCATTTCAACACTAATCAATCGAGAAAACTTCGTTTGTGGAATGCACCTTATCTTTTGATCAAAACCCAACCATTATTACAACCATCGATCAACGTGGCCCCTACCACATTCCGCGGGTTTCAAATTGGAATTTCTCCACACTAGTTCAATCTGTGTAATTGTTTCCGATAGTAGATCTATCTCTTCTCACATCTTGTCTATTTGATCTTTCCACCAGTTAACCAATTCCTAAATCATAAAACTTCCTTCGTCTGAGCATGTCCAATCTCCGAAATGCTCCATCATCATTGATATTACCTCGTATCAATCTCAGCCCTTCAAAGTTGCACTTTTTTAACTCCATTCCATTGATGAGAATATTTTAATTTCTCCCCCATGTTTCAAATAGCGGAACTATCCACCATTGTAGATCAAATCCCTCTCTTCATTCAATGACCCATGATGAAAGATCATGCTAACCGATTAATCTGAAGAGTGCTTCCAGAAAATTTTCAATATAGTGCTAACACAATGTCTTTTATAACCTTTTTGGTCATATTAAATCTAAATTTCAACATAGATTCCCTCACTTCACTTCTTCTTTCATGCCGTTCATCTCTCCTTTATCCTTGTGTTGAGGCCTAGAAAATTGCAAGTAACAACAGTTAGGGATTCTCTCCAATAAACGTTCCCAACTAGCCCGTTATTGTTTGGTATAGGGAATCCGTCCGGTTTACAGTCCAACTATAGAAATTCAGGCCAGCAATAGATTAATTTCCCTCACAGCAATTGACAATTGATCATGCAAAATTGCTAACACAAGAGACTGAATATGGAGCTGTAACACAAAATTATATTAACTGAGTGTACAATAGCCAACCCTATAATAACATAGGATGTTGAATATATAGAATACATGAGGAAATCAAATGCATGAGGAAGCATCCAAATCTAGCATAAAGCAGGCTTACCAAAATTAAGCAATTCCCCCATAGGTGTAAAAAGCTGATCCCAAATCTGTCATGAAGTTCACGAATTGGCAAGGGTGCATGGGCAAGATAATGAGTGGTGAAATGGCAGCTCATACATGCTTTTTCATGGAGAAAAGAGTGGAGGATGAAGAGGACAAAAAACTAGTTCACCTCACCTAGTCTTGCTTTCCTATGTGCCTTAAAACACTGAAAAAACAGGCAATAAAGAAGAACAAGCAGATAGGTGCCTAGGAGGCCAGGAATAAAGCAGATTTGATTCCTAAGGCTTTCCCAAGCACTACATGGGTCAAATATGGCAAGTTTGACCTCTATGGATAGGCAAATAGCAACTTGCACAAGGTGGGACACATGAACTAGGCAAATAAGACAAAAATAAATGAATTAATGTCTAAGTGGGTAAACTATGTGTTGATTATTCTAACACCCCCCCTTAAGCCTGAATTTATGAGTAATAAATCAAAAATATAGGGCCTAGCAACAAGGCTTAGTCACCCTTTTACATACTGCAAGTCCATACAACCAAGGAAAGAGGCAAAACTAACTTGGAAAAATCCTCCCTTAAACATGGACTGTAAAACAAAATTGTAGAATCTTTTCTCCACTCATGCTTTCACAGCATGATCAGCAATCCCCAGCAGTGATTTGATATTGCTGAAGGTATTCTCACAAAATGGTTTGGTGAAGATATCAGCTACTTGTTCTGAAGATGAACAGAAGAGTAGGTGAATGGTGCCATCATGCACAAGCTCTCTGATGTATTGCATGTGAATCTCAATGTGTCTGGTTCTCTTCTTTTGAACTGGATCTTTGCAGATTCGAATGGTACTTTGGTTATCACAGTAGATGGTAGTGGAGTACTCAGGTTCGAAACCACACTCTCCTAGTAAACCCTGCAACCATAAACATTGAGTTGCTGCATTAACAACTCCTCTGTACTCAGCTTCTGTAGATGAGAGTGCAATAGCACTCTGTTTCTTGCTTGACCAGCTAATTGGCCCTTCTGTAAGCATGAACACATATCCTGAAGTGGAATTTCTATCTGTGCTATCACCTTCCCAATCACTATTAGTAAATCCAATCAAATCAAGATCAGATTTTGCTTTATAGAAGATCCCATGTGTCCTTGTTCCCTGAACAAAGTGAAGGATCCTTTTGGCTGCTTTCCAATGGATCTCATGAGGCTGATCCATGTATCTAGAAGCCACACTTACTTCATAACAAATATCAGGTCGAGTATGTGTCAGATACAATAAACATCAAATCAATTGCCTATACAGTGTATTGTTTACCATCGGTGGAGAATCATCTTCCTCCAGCTTCACTACTGAAAGGAAAGGAGTTTTGCTTGCTTTGCAATATTGCATTCTGAATTTGATCAGAAAATCCAAGGCATATTTGGACTGGTGCACCTTGATTCCAGCTTTGGTTTGAGCAATCTCAAGCCCCAGAAATTGACTTAAGAGCCCCAAATCTGTCATGGAGAAGGCTTGGTTCATAGCACTCTTCAAAGAGGCAATCTCATCCTGTGAGCTTCCTGTAATGAGGAGATCATCAAAATATAACACAATGATCATTAATGAACCACTAACTGACTTCAAATATACATTTGGATCTGATTTGCACCGAACAAAATTTAGAGATAGCAAGAAGCTATCTATCTTGGCATACCAAGCCCTAGGGGCTTGCTTTAGCCCATACAATGACTTTCTCAACCTGCACACAAGAGAAGAGTTAGTAACAAAACCTTGGGGCTGCTGCATATATATCTCCTCAGTGAGGTCTCCATTCAGGAAGGCACATTTTACATCCAGATGATGTACCTCCCATTGCCTTGAGGCTGCAATGGCTAGAGCTAGCCTGATGGAATCCATCTTTGCCACTGGGGAAAAGGTCTCATTGTAATCGATGCTGTTACGGAGAGAAATTCCTATGGCTTGGGGTACCACAACAGACAGCTTGACTCCAGAAATAAATCCTTTCCAATATGCAATAGAAATTAAACGTCTAACACTAAAGGATCATACCTCGTACCTTATTTCGGACGGTTGAAGTAGATCCCTGTTGAGCTTTCCAATCTTCAGCTTGAATTGCTATATTACTTCCTCAACAAAAAGTAAACATTACAAGCATTCTATATATCATGGTGTTAGATCTATTCTAGCATATATAATCAATAATGTAAAAGCATTTGACATATTCCAATGGAAACAATATTCATTCAAATACACATTATTGGACAGGAAAAGATATTTCTATTAATAAGAATCAGAGATTACAAGTGACAACCTCTGACGGCACGTCTGCGAACCGGAGAAACTGAATCCCCAACTTGGGCTTCCACCACCTCAATCCTCCATCACTTCGATAGCAAGCTTACTAACAATGGGCAAGCTTGGGAAGAACACAACAGTGCTCCAAGGGACAAAGGGATGCAGACTCAAGCATAAAGTTCTGGCAACAATGGACTATAATTTCGATGCTCTCAAAGTTCTCTTATATCTTCCCCACTCTTCAATGTACCAATGGTTCCTTATATAGCTTCACAAGGGATAATGAAGGGCCAAATCCGAGCGATCTCAAGGTATATGGAAGGACAAGAGTCATATGAGTCGGATCCAAGTCAAGGAACGCTCCAAAAGGATTTGGATTATGCACACATCCCGATGTACACGACTATAGGGGTAAAACCCGCGTATGTACGCGGTTATCGGGGAAAAAACCGCGTATATCATAGTTTATATAGTTTTGGGGATGATCAATGATACATCAAAGGATAAAATGTGGTCCATTGGGTCTAAAGAGTCTACAGCGGGACAGGGGAAGGCCATACAAAGTGTGATTCACCTAGTGGGGTGAAAATCTCTATAACAGATGCCCCCTAATGTATGAGGTCAGAGGGGATATACGATGGCCGAAATACATTATAAGTCCATCCCAGAAGTGAAGTGATGAAGGTACCCAAATGAAATACCAGCCACCCAATCAGCATAATACCGTAATGCAACTCTGCATATAATCGCGAATACATATAGCAGTCCCGGATACATAAGAGTACAATGGCCATGAATAGGCATGATACATGATAGAACATATGTGGTCATCGCCACGTACAATATACATAGATCAGAATCTCCATGATGAAGATATACAAAGGACCATGATCTCCTCAAGGCTGAAGATATATAATAGATCAAGATCTCCATAGTGGCTGGAAATGTCTGACATATACTGGAACAAGTCACGAGAGCTGAAATCTCATGAACACTGGCACGATCAAGGAGGTAGCATATAAGAGATGCCACCCATCTAGAAGGTCTTCTACACAAACCGCTACGAGTACATGTCCTACTATGCGAATAGAGGTGTCGAGGTCGAACATAGTAGTCCATCGTCTGATTACCGGTCATTGATGTATACCGTTAACAGACGCGAGATCACCCACCGATAATGAAAATGGGAATCAAGGTGCTAGA